>JAYMTB010001549.1:0-10665 GCA_036897585.1 Francoa sonchifolia | reverse complement strand
TTGAAAGGATATAGACAGATTTAGATTTGATAGTAAATGTAGATGATAGTTTAGATTCGAGATAGAGTGATTCAGAAAGTAGATCTTTACATTAGGCAGATTTTTGTTTTGAAACATTTCAACTATAATGCTGATCAGTTAACTGCTGCCATAGTTATTGTATTGAAATCTTATTAGACATAGACATTTATTATATGTAGACATGAATACACTTTTCCATCATAACACATGCACAATCCCATCTGGAAATATTTAAGACAAAACAACAGACTTCACCTTTCTTTTTAAGCAAACCACACTCACCAGGATGAAAATGATGAGTTTATCTTTCATGTCATCCACAAATTGAAAATAGGCATATCTCCAAGAGTTCTTTATTGTCAGAGTGCTACAGACAGCCCAAAATCCCACAAGGAATCCTGATAATGTACATATATAGAACCCTAAGTTATTAGACTCATCAGTATCTTCATCTTCATGTTCATCTGTTTTACTTTTGTCTTTGTCATTCCTAGCATTTGGCATTGTGCAGTTGGTTGGCAATGGAAACACACAAAGCTCTGGATTACCTTTGTAAATGGATGGATCAATTAAGGTTAGGAATTGGTTGGTTGATGGAATTTGTCCTGATAAATTATTATAGGACAAGTTTAAATGGCTCAATGATGTGATAGCTGACATGCTTGCAGGGATTGAGCCTGAAAGATGGTTGAATGAGAGATCAAGAGTTTCTAACCTTTGCAGGCCACCAATTTTATCTGGGATTGTTCCTGTCAATTGATTTCGAGATAAATTCAAGGAACCCAAGGTTGAGAGGTGTGTTATCTCCTCAGGGATTTCTCCCTGTAAAGTATTACCAGAGAGATCTATGATGTTTACAAGCTCAAGTGTGAGTGTGTATTCCAGTTGACTTCCTTTTGTATTCAACTTCATTTCTTCCCAGTATGTGGGATGGACAAATGGTGATTCTGGAATATAAGGAATCAAAGAACTCAAACTGCTTAAATTTCCCAAACATGGTGGGATAAGCCCTGATAAGTTGTTATGTGCAAGATCCAAGATGTGGAGATGAGAGAGATGACACAATTCTTCAGGAATGCTTCCAATAAACGAGTTGGCTCGCAGACTTAATATTGACAGTGACAGAAGAATTTTTCCAATCGATTTTGGTATTGACCCAGAAAGATTGTTTTCTCCTATATCAAGTGTGGTTAAGAATCTGCAATTTTGTGAGAATGAAGAGAGTTCCCCTGAAAAATTGTTGCCGCTCAATTTCAACAAGTTAAGCTCGGGCGATGAGCATATTGAGCTTGGAATTCTACCAGATAGCCTGTTTTTGGATAGATCCAAATTTCTCAGTTTTTGGACGCCCTGCCAATGTGGAAAGATATTTCCAGACAAACTGTTGTTTGATAGATCAAGATATTTCAATTTTCTTAGCCCATTTATGGATGAAGGAATGCTGCCATTTAGAAAGTTTCCAGAGAGATCCAGGGAATGCAAATGTGCCATTCCTTGATCAATGTTTACAGGAATTGGCCCTGAAAGTAAACTATTCCTCAAAGAGAGAAATACAACATTTAAGAAAAGTGGAAGAGGGCCCTGTAAGAGGTTAGAACTCAAGTCCACTGAAGCTTGTGGTGGAAATTCTAATGTTTTGGGAAGTTTTCCTACCAATTTGTTACCCGAAAGATTCAACCACAAAATATGTGGAACTTCTTTCCAAAACCAATCAGGTATCCCATCTGAGATTTCGAGTGCTGTGAGGAATATAAAAGTGAGTTCCTGTTGAGTTCTGAGCCATGGAGGAAATGCAGGACCAATTCTGCAATTTGTGATTGAGATAGATTCAAGACTAAAAGGAGGAATCCACTCGTTTCGAACATCGAATGTTAAAGACTTGTTTGTGGATGATACCCCGAAATGTCTCAAATTTGTGAAATTAGCAAAATGATTTTCAGATATGTTCCCTCCCCAAGAATTATAATCAAGAAGCAACACAAGTAACTCATTAAGTTGGCCAATGCTTTCTGGGATTGTTCCATTCATTTCATTGAAAGAGAGATCCAATTCCTTTAAAAACTTTAACTTTACTATAGTGGCAGGAATTGGTCCCGAGAGTTTGTTTTGTCCAAGTAGAAGTGATCTCAGATTCTTAAGGTGACCCAATGACTCAGGTAAATAGCCACTGAATTTGTTTGACCCCAAATCCAACCCCATCAACGAACTATTACTGCATTCGGACAACCTTCCCAAAAGCTTGGTAATCTCACCAGAAATATTATTGTTTGATAGATCTATGGAAAGCAGGCTGCAAAGATTTTTCCAGGCATTAATTTGTATAGGACCTTGAATGTTGCAATGACTAAGGTAAAGTTCTGAAAGGGTACTGATATCAAATACCCAACCGGGTATTGTGGAGTTGAAATTGTTGTTTGGCAGGCGGAGAACTGAAAGGGAAGTAAAATTCACAGAAGGAAGAGAATGGGGGAAAGTTTGAAGACCGCAACCATGCAAGTGCAATTCTGACAGAACAGGAAGCTTATTGACAGCTTGCAGCCAGTGAGATGTTGTCAAACTGAGATTTATATTTCCCATATTCAGATATTTCAAAGAATGGAGTCCAGAGAGCCAATTTATATCAGAAACCCAAAGTTTTTTATCAGAATATGGCAATGACTCGAGATTAAGATAACGCAAATTCGATAGGTTTCCTAGATGAGGAGGAACCATACCAACAAAGGATGAAAAGGAGAGATCAAGGTAATTTAAATTACTGAATGAACCGAGGAAATTTGGGATTGGAATTGTTTTGAATTTGTTCCTGCTTAAATCCAGATATTTCAAGTACTTTATGTTGAGCAGTGATGGAGTTATCTTACCACCAATATATGAACTTTTATAGTTTGCTGCTTCATTTTCTCCCCAATACATAGAAAACTCGAATGCATTCGGGTTTTTGAGGTCAAGCTTAGTGACATGTCCTGTTTTCTTGCTGCAGCCTACACCCAACCATTGACAGCAATCTTCACCAATCCAAGTCGAAAGCCGACCCGAAGGATCTTCTAGGCTTTCTTTGAACTTAAAAAGTGCTTTTCTCTCACTTTCAACACATCCCACATTGAGATTGCTGGAATTGGAACGAAACCTTATAGCCTCTAGGGACACAAAGTTAGAAAACAAATGAAGAAAAAGGAGGATAAGAAAATGAATGGTTTTCTTGCTAGCCATACTTGCTTTTATGTTTCTCTAGCTCCACCCAAGTATTGATGCTATATATAGTGCTAGTTTGGTGTTGCTGCATTGCCTAAATGTAAACCCGGAAACAAAGTCACTTATTGTCAATGCAACTTAAGGAACGTCTTCTGTGGGCTAGAAATAAAAAATTAATATAGAAGGCAGTTCAGAAGTCTACAAAGAAAAAGACCATTGAAAATAGAAATGAGTGATTTCCAGGAAATGGAAGAAACTTTTGTTCCATTGTTTACTTCATATACGGAATTTTTCTTGGATTTACACTTGAAAGTTCATTATCACAAGCATAAATGCTAAATAGCTCATGAGCTCTGATTGGAAGAAAGTGTATAAGCATAGCATGTATCCAATTAGATTGTAACTTCACGTGTCACTGTGCTCCAATGATGTTTGCTGACCAAGAAGATTCAAAGTATTTTTAAGGAATCCATTGTTGTCTTTATTTGATGTGGATTGCTTACTCCCAGGTAAGACTGTTTCTGTCTATGCCTTGTCCACAGTCAGACCTTGCCATGGCCATGCCACCTTATGCAGATCACGGACTCCTAACTCTGCTCAATTTCAGCACAATGGGAAGTGGGTCAGTGAACGCTCTTCCCAAATCCTTTTTATTAGTCATTGGCGAATCCTAGTGAATACTCTTTAACTTCTTTTGCTCACTATGCATCAAATATTTATCGTGTATTTCATTTATTTTCATGTTTTCATTTGTGTAAGATTTTGAATATTGGGAGATACATAAGCTTTCCACATCGAGCAGTGGTGAACAACAAGGCTACCAGGACCTTGACTTGATACAGTCGATACCACAGCACGTGAGGTATTTGATAGTAAACACAACACCCCAAAGCAAAACAACAACATATAGGCAATCCTGCTCGCTTGGACCGGGGTTGGATTCGAGTTAGTCCAAAGTAGTGTCTCAGATTCCAAACACTGGTGAGTATTAAGAATTCAAATTCAAAATATGTAGCCTTGGGGCAAAAGTTACTTGAGCATTTCAATTCCAAACACATGTTCGAATATTTTTGAGATTTGAGCATTTGTATTTGACCTATCAAACACTTAATTACAGCCCAAAATCTGATATAATCATTCATGCCAATATATTTGTAATCAATTAATAATTTGCTATTTGAAGTTGCAAAAGTTGAAAAAAAAACTAAAATACTGTAGTTTTTTCAAAGTAATATCATAATTATTGTTCTTCTAAAATATATAAATGTAAAAATACTATTGACTTCGTGCCTTCACTCGGAAAAAGTATGTCAGAATATATTTTGAAAATAACGGTGATTTGGTAATCAGTTAAAAAATGTACGGTAAATTTGGAATTTTTATTCTCTACTGTTGTTCATTTGGCAGTTGTCTTCCATCTTACTGTATTCAAAAATATCTATTTTGATTATCTCCATTAATCGCGGCAGCAGGAGCTCCACTGGTTTACTCAATTCAGCATCATCACAACCTCTTCTTCATTCTCCTGTCATGAACACCGTCAAAAACCTAACGCAATCATCACCTAATCTCACCTCTATTCCTTTAGCTTACACCTTCGCCATCGATCCTCAAGATCTACCAGTTTCAAATCCAGAAGAATCGATCCCCGTCATCGATTTCTCTCTTCTCAAATTCGGTAATAATCGATGATCTTCGTAATGCGTGTCAGGATTGGGGATTCTTTAGGGTAAATATGAAACCGATGTTTGATCATGGTTTTTTTTCGATTATATTGTGTTTCGATCGTCTGATTTTGGTTTTACAGGTGATTAATCATGATGTACCGGAGAGATTGATGAAGGCGGTAATTGATGCGTGTGGAGGATTTTTTTTGTCTGTCGGAAGAGGAGAAACAGGAGTTTCGAGGTAATCATGTGTCGGATCCAATTAGGTGTGGTACTGGTGTCAATGCTGGAGTAGATGATGTGTTGTTTTGGAGAGATTTTCTTAAGTTCTTTGCTTATCCTGAATTTCATTCACCGAACAAGCCTACTGGATTCAGGTACTCAAATTTCAAATCAAGCTTAATTTTTCCTTGAAATGAAATATTTGCACATATGATTGGAAAAATTGGTGTGAAATGTCTTGCATAATTTGAAGTATATATGTAGATATTGCTAATTGGCATGCATTTGATTGTGTTGGAAACATAAGATACTAATAGCACGAGAAGCATACTCTTTATGCACAATGTCTTAGCATGAGAAGCATAATCTTAATGCACAATGTCTTAGCATGAGAAGCATACTCTTAATGCACAATGTCTTATTGCTATTATCTCACTGGTATGCACACAATTCACACAGATTCATTCATTAGTGAGAAAAATCAGATTTTTCTCTTATTACTAATGCATATCAATGGGTACTTTTTCATGAAGTGGTAAGATAGTTTTTCCAACCACAGTGGGTCTTGGATCAACCAATCATGGGTGCTTACCGGATCCATTACTTATGTTAGAAGACTTTTTTGTTAGGTCTTGCACATATGAATGTACTGGAGAGCTAATAGCTAGGAGAAGTGTTAATATTTGGATGGCATTCGCGACTGAGTGATGAATGTAGGAAAGGAGATTGTAGATAAGACATGCTTCTGATTACTCAGTTTTTGTAAGGGGTTACATATCCAATTGCATCATCACGTTCAATTGAGTTTCGTTTTATTGATAATTCTCTGTATCTAATGTGCCATTTTATATGAAACGTAACTTGCTGGTGTCATTCTTTTTTTCATAAAATTCAAGATTGTGAAACATCTCTTTGCACATCATCAAAAAACAACAATCTTTCTGAGTTTTTATTTAAAGGAATATCAGAGAGTTTAGGATTGGATCAGAGCTACATAAACAAGGCACTGAATCTCGAATGGGGTCTACAAATCTTCATCGCAAACCTCTATCCACCTTGTCCGCAACCAGAACTTGCCTTTGGCTTGCCGCCTCATTCAGATCACGGACTTCTTGCCCTCCTCACACAGAACGAAATCGGTGGCCTTCAATTTCAGCACAACGGGAAATGGATCAATGTGACTGCCACACCCAATGCACTTTTAGCTATCACCGGTGATCAGCTCGAGGTACATTCTTGTTTCCTTGAGTATTACATATTGTTACAACAATTTCCTTACTTGATTGTTCTGTTTTCCTTTGCTGTAGATTCTGAGTAACAAAAAGTACAAGAGTTTTGTACATCGAGCAGTGGTGAACGACAAAGCTACAAGGATATCTCTAGCTGTATTTATCGGACCTTCACTTGATACAGTCCTTGGATCAGCACCCCAGTTGGTATATTGCGAAAGCAATGAGCCAGGTTACAGTGGAATGACATATAAGGAGTATTTCGAACTTCAGCAAAGCAACAAGATTGTCGGGAAATCGTGCTTGGACAGGATTCGAAATCGAAGAACTGTCTAAAGTGTGAGGTAGTGTCTCAGATTGTAAATCTTTCTAAGTGTGTAAGTATAATATATTTGTACAGAGGGATATTTACATTTTGACCTCTGTGGTTAGATCAAAATTTGAATTAATCGCTATAGAACACTGAAGAAATTGGTGACGTGCAACAATTAAAATCACAGGAGGAGACGAGTGTAAAAAATTTAAAGTTTGTAAAGTTTGTTAACCTTAGGGTGCAATTTTGTTTAAAACATTTTAATTTTCAAATTTAAGAAGAAAAGGAGAACTAGTTTACAATAAAACCAAATGATTTGACGGAGAAGCACAACAATGGCGGCCAGATCCCTCTTCCTCATATTCAGAAGGTAAGCTCAATCTGAACTCCATTTTTTCCTCTTTCATTTTGCTTCAGTTTCTTATGAACAGAAGAAGCTAACACCTCTACGCACAATCGCAGAAACTGTGGCAACAACTCTACTTTCTGTAGATCTATATCTTCAGGTGCTGTTGGAAGCAGTTTTGTTGAAGAAGATTCATCTTTCAACTCTGGAGAAATTGATGATCTTAAAAGCAGAATCTTCAGAATCAGATTACCTAAACGAAGCGCCATCAATGTTATTGAAAAATGGATCCACGAAGGTAACTCAGTTTCCGTCTCAGAGCTTCGGAATATCTCCAAAGAGCTTAGGAAGTCGCAGCGTTACAAGCACGCTCTCGAGGTTCGTCATTATTTCATTTTCCTTGGCAAATTTTAGTCAATTGAAATTTACCTCTTTCTGAAAACCCTAGAATTTTTTTTACCTATGCCTATGTATATTGCTGAATTTTAATGCTACAATTTTTCGATTATGTTGAAATCTCAAGGTTGTGAGCTGAATTCTATTGTGTTGAAGTAAGTGTTTGAATTTAAGAGAAGTTGACCTAAAAGAGAAAATTTGACAAGAAAATGAAAATTTTCCAGGAAGAAATTTCCCTTCTGGTAGATGTTTATGAAAATTTCTCAATGGAAAAGAAATAGTTTGAATTAAGTACCTGTATATATTGAGCTATCAAAGTTACATTATAGAACATGATAAACAATAATGTGATTTACTATAATTTATTTCTGAATTTGTGTTTGGTTTTTACTGATAAAGCCTTATTAACATGCCTACACATCAAAGTGCTTACAAACAATCAAATTTTTGATAATTCATGATCCCTTCGAATAATTCTAACCAAATCTCAAAAAGAAAAAGGATAACTTGAGCTTAAAAACATAAAACAAATTGATTGTGAAAGAGAGGAAATAATACAAGGTTAGCTTGAGAAGGCTGCAGGCATGGAGTTGCTGTCAGGCTGTTAAGCAGCGGTAAGCTGAAAAGAAAATGGGAGGTTTTAGAGGTTGAGTAATTTGTCATATTCATCCTGAAACTTCTCATATTTGTACAAATTATTCTCTTTCTCTTAGTATGTTGTTGGTTGTTTGCTTTTCAATTTCTATACTCTGTTTCTTCCTGATTTGCACATACGTATATCCTATATTCCAAACCTTAAGCACCGAATGCAGTTGAAAGGATTGATCATTCATTTTAAGACTTCACTTAGGCTAAAGGCAAACATATAAGGGTTGTTCTCAAATTTAAAAAGAACAAACTAATTGTTCATTGTCCTATGTTCATAATTATTGGAGACCACCTCAGGATGATACCATGTTCTGATTCCATAGTTTTTATCTGAAATTCTCTCATATTTTTCTATGTAATGTATCTTGGTTCTAAGCTCTGACCTAAGACACTGACCATTTAGTCAATGTACGATGTGATAGTTACACTCTGTTTGGTTGTTCAGATAACTTAAGTATTGAATATTTCTGACACCTTCTATCGGGTGGTGGGGACTTGAAAGTGGATATTTGTGTAGCTTGTAAATTATTTTTTATTAATCTAAACAAGAATGAATCGGGAAGCTATGTTTTAAACATGGGCAATCATTATCCATATCTGATGATTACATTTGTATTAAATAACAGCTAATTGTGTCTTGTAATATTGCAGATATCCGAGTGGATGGTAAGCAATGAAGAGTTTGAAGTGTCCGATTCTGACTATGCAGTTCGCATCGATTTGATGACCAAAGTTTTTGGTGTTGACGCTGCTGAGCGCTACTTTGAGGCTCTACCTCTCACCGCAAAAACTAATGAAACCTACACTGCTCTTCTTCACTCTTATGCTAGCGCAAAGTTTACTGAAAAGGCCGAGACACTTTTTGACAGAATAATAGATTCAAACCTATCATTCGGTGCCCTGACATACAACGAGATGATGACATTGTACATGTCAGTCAGACAGGTTAAGAAGGTCTCCTTAGTTGTCGATGAATTGAAAAGCCAGAACGTTGTGCCAGATATCTTCACTTACAATCTTTGGATTAGTTCATGTGCTGCAACCCTAAACATAGATGACGTTCGAATAATTCTTGAAGAAATGCGTCATGCTTCTGGTTTTAATGAAGATTGGGCGAGATACATTAACCTCACCAATATCTATGTCACCGCGGGTCATCTTGTAAATGCGGAGTCCAACTCTGTGATTGGTACGGAAAAAGGTATTACGCAACGAGAATGGATAACATACGACTTTCTTATCATTCTCTACGCAGGTTTGGGAAACAAAGACAAGATCGATCAAATATGGAAATCGTTAAGACTGACTAAACAGAAAATGACAAGCAGAAACTATATATGCATTCTTTCTTCATATCTAATGCTCGGGCATTTAAACGAAGTGGGTGAAGTTATTGATCAATGGAAGCAATCTACAACAACAAATTTCGACATCACTATCTGCAATAGGCTTTTGGACACATTTGCAGATGTTGGGTTCGATGAAAAGGCAAACAGCTTTCGTATGATTTTGATTGAGAAGAATTGTGATCCCTCGATTGAATTGAAAGAAGAGGGTATTTCAGTTTAGCGCGATGGATGAATAGTATGTATGTTAAACATTTTTGGAGAGAAAAATAAATACACTTGCAATTCTTACATGCTTTTCTGCACACCTAAATACCGAATTGCAGTAATGTAATGCATTTTGGCATCACTGATTTTTACATGGTGCTATTAGTAGTTTTCTAAGAATTATATTCCCGTGTGACAATACTTATGTTCTTCTATTACGATTAGTTATTATCATTGAAATTGGAAAATTATAATATAAATAAAAATTTGTTGAAGATTTTCATTTTTGGGATTTGCATCACCTTTAATAAAAAATTGATTAAAAATATAAAACATTTGATAATTTAACTCACGTATTTTAAAAAAAACATATTAATCCTTATTATAAAAACAAGTTTGGGAAACTATATCATGATGACTGGATGTTGAAAACCTTTCTAGAAATGCAATTTGGCAAAATGCCATAATTTATTTTAATTTTGTAATATTTATATCCAAAAACAGGCTAATAAAATTACTGAAAAAAACATTCAGACGGTAACAAATATATATGAGTGAAACACAGACGCAAGGATGAGCAGTGGCAGCAGTTAATAGAGGCGCGAGATGAGCGACGGTTGTTAATTCCTTTCCCTTTCAGTCTTCACGTGTTGTTTGGTGTCTCACAAAATTAAAAAAGAAAATCTATAATTTACTTTCACTTTTTCTCAATCAACACCCTAATCCTAATTCATCCATTTCGCTTTCTTCATCTCGAAGGTAATTCCTTTACTCCAAAATGATCTGTTAATTTGTTGTTGTCTGCTTGTTTTGATTTACCCATTTGTTTGGTTGGGTAGAAAATGATGATAAATGGTAGAATGTCATGAATCTTAGGTTAGTTTTTTGTGGGTTTGAGCTTGATTTATGAAATGTACTTGTATGAGTTCATAATGTAGCATATATTGTTTTTTTGCTTTTAGATTCTCTTAGGTTTTGATTTACCCATTTGTTTGGTTGGCTAGAAAATGATGGGAAAAGGAACATGAATCTTAGTTATTTTTTGTGGGTTTGAGCTTGATTATCCAAATGTAGTTGT
>JAYMTB010001548.1:0-10665 GCA_036897585.1 Francoa sonchifolia | reverse complement strand
CCAAGGGGGCGCGCCGGCGCTATGCATTCAGTCTGAAAAACTGAGGCAGTAGCGCGGCCGCGCTCTAACATGGCACTGCCGCGCTGCATTGTTCAATCCTTTTCTTCTTTTGTTATGCTTGTCGTTTCCTTTTGTTTAGCCTCAATTCTTGTCCAATATTCAACACTTTTCTATGTTAAAAAATAAAATAAAAAACATTTCAAAATGTGATCGAGTTTTCATTTTCAATACAAAAAATTTACTTTTAATTTAGAAGAAAAATCGCAAACAATTGAAAAAAATGGAAGAAAATAAATGAAATGACTAATTTAAAAAATTTGCGTGGATTATTTGTAAATAATACCCATTGAAATCGAGAATGACATGTAAAAAATAGCGAGTTATGAAGTTGATCATAATTTTAGTTTTCTAGATTACAATATGACTTCTTTTCTTCGAATAGTAAAGTCGATAGTAGAAAAAAGAATTATTTATTAATAATTCACTCAAATTTTTTTTAATATAATTTTTAGTTTATATTTATTTTTTTGTGAACAACTTAATTTTAAAAAAAAATGAATATTGGACTAATATTGATTTGTGCAAGCAGATGAGTGCGTTGCCTAACCCCTTCCCTTTCCCGTAATTAGACTCCCGAACCACCATACTATATTATAATAAAATTTCTCAACCTAAACTTTAAGAAAATTATTTTATTAACAAATAAGTTGGGGGTGACTACGTTTCACACGTTTTATGTTTTACGATGTTGTCTCGCGTGCCCCCGTGGGCGGGTAGCGACGATATTAAATTCCATGACTCTTCTATGGATTTTGTTTTATGAAAATCATTTTATTAACAAATAAGTTGGTGGCAACTGCATTTCACACGTTTTATGTTTTACGATGTCGTCTCACGCGCCCCCATGGGCGGGTAGCGACAATATTAAATTCCATGACTCTTCTATGGATATATTTTTATGAAAATGAAGCATATTTTCTTTTTTCCAAAAATGGATTTTTTTCCAAAAATGGATTTTTTTCCAAAAATGGATTTTTTTCCCGATTCGATGATGAATAGTTTTCTTTAATTTTGAAACGAAGAAATACAGAGAAAACTAAAAAAAAATATGAAATTCGGACTAAATGAAATTCCGTCATTATTGAAACTTGTTGAAGATTGGAGAAGAAAAGAAAAGAAAAGAAAAGAAAGGGAGAAAGAGATGAAGAATATGAAGAGGAAAGAGAAGAATAAAAAAAAATTCAAATTTAAAATTAATTATTTTTTGTAATAATTAAAAGAAGGAAAACTTGTGTCATTTCAGCACTTAATGATAATTTGGACCGAATTGGATGGCATGAGACAATTATGCAAGAATATATGAGTTAGGATTCGTTTGGATGAATATAAGGAGAGGGGAGGAAATGAAAAAAAATTTAAAACAACACACTCCCCTTCTTTGGATAAATATTTAAGAGGAAAGGGGAGGAAATTGAAGGGAATAGAAGAGAAATTTATCTCATTTTTTATCCCTCCCAAATGAGAAGGCGATGTAATGGGAAATAAATATTTTTAATTAAAAAGAAAGTTACTATTTTACCCTTCGTAATTTAATAAATATATAAAAGATTAATATTATTACATTAGGGTTTCTTCTGTTTTCTGATAATTCTCTATCTTCTTCCTCTTTTCTACATGTGCAACTTCTCATCAAATCAAAATATATATTTTTTTTATTATATGTTTGTGGCATATTTAATTTGTTATATACGAAAATTTATGTACATTAATTTTTAATATTTATGTGTGGGTTTTGATTGTCTTTACACTATTATATTTGGGTTTTAGATATTTTGAGTTTGGATTAAAATTAATTGATTTAAATGAATAAACTCAAAAACTATAATATAATGTTTTAAATGAACAATCAGTCAAACGAGATGATATTCATTTGTATCTTTCTAACTCATAATTAACTCCTTTTTAAAATAAAATATATATTTTCTTATTATACGGGTATAAAAGTCAATTTATTGTAATAAGTTCTCTTGTTTTCCCTTATAAAATTCAAAAAGTTTGTTTAAATTTTCTTTATAAAAACATCCAAACATGTAAAAGTAACTTAAAAGTTTATTCCCTCCCCTTTCCTTCCTCTTCCCTCCATTCAAATGGACCCTTAGATGATGGGTAAACTAAAAAGAAATTAGTTTAGGAGATAAAATATTACAACCTCAATAGTTTAGGAGATAGTTGAACATAAGCCAAATAAAAAAGTAGAATGAAGTTTATATAAATTAAATGGAGAAGTAATAGGAAGTTGTGGAGAACAACTACAACCAATTAATGGGTTAGTATAGGATTTTGTCTCAAATTCTCCGATGTTATTTGAATAATATATTGGTGATAGTTTCCTAAATTAAGGGATATCAAATAGTATCATGATTGTTTAGTTTTCTTATAAATATGTTAAGATTTATGAAAAAATAGATATGAGAAGGTTGTTATTCCATTAATCTTCATTACCGTATTTTGACGATTATAAAACATATTAAGTTGTAGCTAATGACTTTTACCAATTTTATTGCTAACTGTGCATATCAAGCTAACTCACTCGGCATGCTATCAACATCTGCCTTAACCAACTTCGCACATTAAAACGGGTAATATTGGAAGCATGAAGTCTCGACAGTTTTGGGAAGACTTAAGTTTCATAAGAATCAATGTAAGTAAAGGTAGTAATGTATGATCTTAAAGAGCCATCATTTGGATACACGGTTTTCCAAATTTCATGAAAGTTGAGTTAAAAATGCGTCCAAGTATTAATGGTTCCATGTTAGTTATACGCTTTCAATGTTAAAACTTCTTTGAACCTTTAATGCACGCATGATTTAAACATTTTAAAACCCACTGTCATTGTTTTAATCAATTGAAAAATGTCTTTAATCAATTAAAGAATGAGATTTCAAAGCTTGAAACTCACTGACATTGAGTAATCGATTAAAGGCTTCGTCTTAATCGATTAATTGAGTCCAGAGAGTTGGAAATTATTTTTGGGATTTCCCTTAGTCTATTAAGGAAGTCTCTTAATCGATTAAGAGACCACAAAGAATTTTCTCTTGTTCTCTCTATGACCGTTTAATCGATTAAAGTTTCATCTTAATCGATTAAAAGAAAAATCTTTTCAAAAAATATTTGTCGTTGGAAATCCGGATTCTGCATTTAATGCTGTTTATTCTTATTAAATGAGCAGATCTTCTGTGTTTATACATCATACTAATAATTTCACAACCAGTTTTTTATAATCAAAAGAGTTTTCATCATTAATTTTCATTGAAAATCATCAAACACTCAATCTAGCTCTTAAGATCTACATCTACTCTTTACATAGCTTCTGTGCGTGTAATTCAAGAGAGTTCATTTATTTTGTTAACTGCTTAAAAGGGTTGTAACACCCGTGTAAGGCTTATCAATCCTAGAGAGTGTGGGGATAGCACTTGGTATCTAGGTTGGGTAAGATAAGGTTATCTTGTACCCGAAAACAAGATTGTGTAGTGGTTTAATCTTCACCCAAAAGAAGATCATCTAGTGGATTGACATTCTTGATGGAGTGATCAAGGAGTGGACGTAGGCTAGGCCAAACCACTATAAATCGCTGTTTACATTTTCTTTCCATTGCTATTTATTTTTGTGTTTCATTTAAATATTGTATGCAATTTAACCATTCGCAAATTAATTGAGAATCGGCAAAGGTTTTTAAAACACCCCCTCTTGTGTTGCGATTTGGGTCAACAATTGGTACCAGAGCCTTATAGTATATATAAGTACTTAACCATATTTAGACCGATCCTTGACAACAAACACTAACTTTGTATTACCTGAGGGGCAATCCACCACTTGACCTCCATTGTTTGATGGATCTAACTATGCCTATTGGAAAGCTAGAATGAGAATCTTCCAATCAGTAGACATTGATATGTTGAGAATCTTCCTACATTCAGTAGACATTGATAACCAAGAAGAAGATATGGAATCCGATGATGATGACTTAGCATTGATTACAAGGAAATTCCAAAAATTCCTCAAGATGAAAAGGAATGGCTATAAAAGACCATTCAATAGAGACAATCCAAAAGAGGAGCATTCAAGAAAAGATCAGATCATTTTGCTATGAATGTAAGAAGCTAGGACACATCAAATCCGACTATCCACTTCTCAAGAAAGGAAAGAAAAGGAAAAGGCAATGATGGCAACATGGAGTGATAGTGACTCTGATTCCTCCAAAGATGAAAAAGAGGAAATAGGAAAAATTTGTCTAATGGCTAAGAAAGACGACGAGGTATCAATTTCAAGCTCTAATATTTATCAATCTTCGTATCTTAAAGTGGATGAGCTTCTTAGTGCTTTTGAGGAACTCCATAAAGATTTGGAGGATCTTGCTCAAAAGAACAAGAATCTTACAAAAACCAATCTCTTACTCCCTAAAGAGGTTGAGACTTTGAAAAAGGACAAAGAAAATTTTCTAAAGAAAGAAAAGAAAGTTACCTCAACTGTTTTAAATTTTCGAAATGAAAAATGCTAATTTGAAAAAGAGAGTTGGGACTTGATACGGCTAGAAAAACTCTTGATACTATTATTAGTTATCAAAAGTTTGGGAATAAGAGGAAAAGTGTTGGATACTCACCTTCCAAAGACTAAAAATATTTTTAAAATGTTATTGTGAAACCTTCATCTAATTCCAAGTCTAATATGTCATGCACAATTTGTGGGAAAAGTGGTCACACCACTTAGACAATGCACTTACAAAAGAAATTCACAACAAATTAGGTATAGAAAGATTTAGGTTGTGAAAGGTAGCTATGTTCCACCTACTAACATCGAAGGAACCAAGAAGGAATGGGTACCTAAATTGAAATGTGTTAGGTTCTTTGTTTTGTGTGTGTAGGTGTGTTGCAAAGCCGAGAAGAAAAAGGAAAATTGGTACTTGGATAGCGCTTGCTCAAGGCATATGATGGAGATCAATCCAAATTCACATCAATTGAGCAAAAGAAAGATGGCTATGTACCATTTGCCGACAATAGCAAAGGTAAAATCATTGGAGTTGGTCGAATCAGTAAGGATTCTTCATGCTCCATTGATGATGATCTCCTAGTGAAAAACCCTAGGCACAACAGTTTTAGTATTAGTCAATTGTGTGATAAGAGTCATAGAGTAATCTTTGATGCATCTCATTGCCTTGTGGTTAGAAAAGAAGACAATAAAACCATTCTAGTTGTTCCTAGAAAAAACATTGTCTATTCCTTTGATTTGGATAATGTAGCAAGTGATAGCTCATTATGCTTAGCATCTCTAGAGGATGATACTGTTAGATATACATATTGGGCCCATTACCTAACAGCTTAAACTTTTGGGTCAACTGGTAGTTCAACATAGTATCAGAGCATGAGGTCCTGACCATTGAGTATGACAGCCTCAAAGTAAGGCTAGGTTGGTCCACGTTTCAAGCCGAAGAAAATTTACGGCTTTTGCATGAGGGAAAGTGTTAGATATACATATTTGGCCCATTACCTAACAGCTTAAGCTTTTGGGTCAACTGGTAGTTCAACAGATACATGGAAATGGCATAGGAGACTTGAACATGTTAGCATAGATTTAATTTCAGAACTTGGTTAAAGGTTTACCAAAACTCAAATTTGAAAGAAACCAAGTATGTGATGCATGTCTCAAGGAAAAAATGCGGGATCTTCATTTAAAAGCAAAAACTTGATCTCTACATCTAGACCATTACAGTTATTTCATATAGACTTGTTTGGTCCATCTAGAACAGCAAGCCTAGGTGGTTGGTATTATGCCTTGGTCATTGTTGATGACTACACTAAGTTTACATGGACTTTTATCCTCAAAACCAAGGATGAGGCCCTCAATGCCTTTTCCAAACATTGTAGGAAATTCCAAAATGAAAAAGGCTTTTCCATTATTTCAATTAGACTTGTTTGGTCCATCTAGAACAGCAAGCCTAGGTGGTTGGTATTATGCCTTGGTCATTGTTGACACTAAGTTTACATGGAATTTTATCCTCAAAACCAAGGATGAGGCCCTCAATGCCTTTTCCAAACATTGTAGGAAATTCCAAAACGAAAAAGGCTTTTCCATTATTTCAGTTAGAAGTGATCATGGGGGAGAATTTGAAAATCAAAATTTTGACAATTTTTGTGATGAAAATTACATAGATCATAACTTTTCAGCCCCTAGAACTCCTCAACAAAATGGTGGTGTTGAAAGAAAAAATAGAACTTTAGAGGAGGTGGGTAGAACCATGCTAAACGAAAATGATTTGCCAAAATATTTTTGGGCTGAAGCCGTTAATACAGTTTGTTACATTTTAAATTGTGTTTCAATTAGGCCTATTTTAAAGAAAATCCCTATAAACTTTGGAAAGGGAAAAAGCCTAACATTAGTTATTTTCATGCATTTGGATGCAAATGCTTTGTGCACAATAATGGTAAGGATAACTTAGGAAAGTTTGATTCCCAATCAGATGAAGGCATCTTCCTAGAATATTCATTAACTAGCAAAGCATATAGAGTCTTTAACAAAAGAACTTATTGTTGAAGAGTCTATTCATGTTGTATTTGATGAGTTTAACCCTCATGAGGCTAGAATTAGGTGATGCAGAAAATGAAGATATATTTGAGAAAATTAATCTAGAAAGTGAATCATCTATGCAAGGAGAGGAAATCCAAACCGAGGAAGTAAATGGGGATATAGAACTTCAGTTTGTAAGTACAGACCAACAATGGGCCGATATTTTCACCAAACCTCTTAGTGAAGACAGATTCACAACCATTCGACTTGAACTTGGCATGTGCATTATGTGATTTTTTTTATCAAAGCAATATTTATTCGGTGTTCTATTTCTTATTGCTTTGTGTGCTGGGTTATTCCTATTTTTTGCTTATGACAAAAAGGGGGAGAAGGATATTCTACATGCTTATGTGTTTATTACTATTGTGTATGAAGTATGTACTCTTTTTGATAGGGGGAGCTATGATACATGTTGTTCCAATAATCTTCATTATCGTATTTTGACGATTACAAAATATATTAAGTTGTAGCTATTGACTTTTACTGAGTGTGTAGCTACTTGTGCATATCAAGATAACTCGGACTGCTATCAACATCTGCCTTAACCAACTTCGCACATTAAAACTGATCATATTGGAAGCATGAAGTCTCGACAGTTTTGGGAAGACATTAGTTTAAGTTTCATAAAACTCAATATAAGTAAATGTAGTAATGTATGATCTTAAAGAGCCATCACTTACATACACGGTTTTCCAAATTGCTTGAAAGTTGAGTTAAAAATGTGTCCAAGTATTAAGGTTCCATGTTATATGCTTTCGATGCTAAAACTTCTTTGAACATGCACGCATGATTTAACATTTTAAAACCCACTATCATTGTTTAATCGATTAAAGAATGAGATTTCAAAGCTTGAAACTCACTGATATTGATTAATCGGTTAAAAACTTCCTCTTACTCGATTAATTGAGTCTAGAGAGTTGGAATTTTTTTGGGATTTCCCTTAATTGATTAAGGAATCTCTTAATCGATTAAGAGACCAAAGAGAATTTTCTCTTGGTCTCTATGATAGTTTAATTGATTAAAGTTTCATCTTAATCGGTTAAAAGAAATATCTTTTCAAAAAATACTTGCCATTGGAAATCTTGATTCTGCATTTATTGTAGTTTATTTTCATTAAATGACCAGATCTTCTGTATTTGATATATATAAATCATACCAATAATTTCAAAACTAGTTTTTGATAATCAAAACAGTTTTCATTCACAATCATCAAACAATCAATCGAGCTCTTATGATCTACATCTAGTCTTTACATAGCTTATGTGCATGCAATTCAAGAGAGTTGATTTATTTTGTTAATTGCTGTAAAAGAGTTGTAACACCCGTGTAAGGCTTATTAATCCTAGAGAGTGTAGGGATAGCACTTGGTATCTAGGTTGGGTAAAATAAGGTTATGTTGAGAATTGGTCCAAATTGATGATGAATGAAGAAAATGGCAAGGAAAACAAGGAATAGGCAGAATGGGCAGGACTGGCCGAGAGCACAGCGTCGTGGTGACATGCCTTAGGCTCCACGGCGGCCATCTAGGGCGCCGAGTCTGTTTTCAGGGCTGTTATTTCTGTTTTCATCTTGTTTTGTAGGTTAGTCTTTTGGGTGATGCCTTGGGGTATTAAAAACAAAGATTCATCCATTTCTTGATTGTTAGAAAGGAATGGGATCCATGAAGGTTGAGCTGAGTTCCTTCCACGGCTCGGGAGACTTTGGATCATGGAAGAAAAGATGAAGGCGATGTTGGTACAACATAGGTTGCAAAAGGCTTTATAAAATCCTATCACATTGTCTCCAATAATGTCGAATCAAGAACTGTCTGATTTGCAAGAACAAGCATATTCGATCATTATCTTGTATCTTGCTGATAATGTCTTGAGGCAGGTGGATGGAGAAGACACGGCATACAAAGCTTGGATGAAATAGGACGAGTTATTCCTCACAAAATCACTGTCCGATAGAATCTTGGTAAAAGAAAGATTCTTTGGATTCAAGATGGATTTCATGAAGAACTTAGAACAAAATCTTGATGACTTTGAGAAGATTGCAATCACATTGTCTTCAATTGAGGATGAGAAGATTGGAAATGAAAGTCAGGCCATCATCCTATTGAATTCTTTGTCGGAAACCTATAGAGAAGTGAAGGTTGCGATTAAGTTTGGGAGACAAACAATCACCTTGGAGGAGGTCATAGCAGCACTTAGATCATGGGATTTGGAAATCAAGACAGAAATTGAGAAAGAAAATGGTGAAAGCCTAAGCTTGAGAGGTAGATCTCAAGATAGATAGGAACAAAAGGAACAATAGGGGGAAATCAATATCTAAATCTAAGAATGAACAAACAACCTTCAAGTGCTAAATTTACAATGAAGAAGGTCATCTTAAGATGAATTGTCCAAGGAAGAACCAAGGTAAGAAAGGAAGAGATGGGGATAATGGAAATGAAGCCATTGTAAATAATGGCTATAATAACGGAATTGATGTTTTACTGGTTGCTATAAAGGAGATTGAAAAACATTGGATTCTTGATTCGGGTTGTATCTTCCACATGACACCAAACAAGGATTGGTTTGAGGAGTTCAAGAAAATTGAAGGTGGTCAAGACTTTCTTGGTAACAACAAACCATGTAAGGTCATGGGAATTGGGAGTGTAAGAATCAAAATGCATGATGGTGTTGAACAAATTATGCAAAATGTGAGATTTATACCGGAACTCAAGAGAAATCTGATTTCTCTTGGAACACTTGACTCAAATGGGCTAAGTTTCAAGGCGAAATGTGGAGTCCTAAGGGTAATTAGGGGCTGCCTTGTGGTGATGAAGGGGCTGCGGGAAAATGGGCTGTATGTATTGCAAGAAATCACGGTTATAGGTGCAGCAAATACAGCATGTACAGACCAATGACAATGAACAACTCTTTGGCATCAACGGTTAGGCCATGTGAGTGAGAGAGGCCTTCAAGAAATTGAGAAACAATACCTGTTTGGAGGGAAAAACTCACTCAACTTGAGTTTTGTGAACATTGCATATATGGGAAATCAACAAGCTTGAAATTTAGTCAAGGAGTGCACACAACCGGTATGGTTTTGAGGTATGTGCATTCGGATCTTTGGGGTCCTACTAGACATCAGTCAAATTTTGGAGCTAGGTACTTTATCTCCATCTTAGATGACTACTCTAGGAAGGTATGGGTGTATACACTCAAGACAAAGGACCAAGCCTTGCAAAGGTTTAAGGATTGGAAGAAGATGGTTTAGCTGCAGTCCGGTAAGAAGGTTAAACACCTTAGGACTGACAATTGTTGGGAATTTGTCAACCATGAATTCAAAAAGTTTTGCAAGGAGGAAGGAGTGGTGAGACACACCACGGTTAGGTACACCCACAGGAAAATGGTCTTGCAGAAAGGATGAACAAGACATTGCTAGAAAGGGTGAGGTGCATGTTGTCCAATGCCAACATGCACAAAAGGTTTAGGGCTGTAGCAGTGACCACTACTGCATATTTGATCAATAAGTGTTCCTCGTCGGTGATAAACTTCAAGTCACAGAAATAAATATGGAATGGAATGCCCCTTAAGCTTGATCACTTAAGGGTGTTTGGGTGTGTGGCTTATGCACACACAAGTGATGGAAAACTGAATCTAAGGGCAAAGAAGTGTATGTTTTTGGGATATCCGGAAGGGGTTAAGGGATACAAGCTGTGGTATTCCGATAAAGATGGTTCGGGGTGCTTCAACAGTCGGAATGTTGTCTTTAGGGAGACTGAAATGTTCTACCCTAAATAAGTCATGGAAGGAGACTCAAAGGAAGACAATAAGGAGACAAAGTTGAAGGTGGATTTTACGGTTCCTACAACTCCAATGCATGGTACTCAAGAGGTTGACAACTTGAGTGAAGAACCTGAAATTTTTTCTCAAGATGGAGGTTAAGTCCATCAAGATTACCAAATTGGTAGGAATAGACCAAGGATACAAATCATACTACCTTTGAGGTATGGACATGCAGAACTAATTTCCTATGCACTAAATGTAGATAATGTTCTTGAGGGCCAAGAACCAT
>JAYMTB010001547.1:0-10666 GCA_036897585.1 Francoa sonchifolia | reverse complement strand
ATTATTTTTTTTTTATAACATTGCAATAATAAATTGCCTTTCAATACTTGATTTTATTATTAGTATTTAAATTTCTAAATTTAATAAATATTTTTCAAATTTAAATTTGTTCTACTATAATTCTAATTAGATTTGGTGAGAGAAGGGATAATACTAAATTGAAATGAATTTAAAATAATTTTTGAAGTTTAAATACTAAATAAAATTGAAATATTAATATATTATTTTTTTTTCTTAAATAAAATTGGAATCAATATCACAATATAAATAATATTTACTTCACTAAATAAAATTATGTAAAATTCTATAATTTTAAGGGGTACGTCATTTCCTACGTAAAGAGTAAAATTTTGTGGAGAAACACATTTTGCACTCGTGTTTAAAATGTATGAACTCTAAGAGGCTAACGAGTCAAAAAATAAGAAAAAGTTTGTAGAAATAAGACCACGGCTAGCGTTTGACCAAGCAATAAGAGAGAGCTCTCATTTTCTTTCACTTTCTCCCTCGACCGTCCAAAGAAAATGTTCCAAAAATTTCGACAAAACAAACAAGTGTTCTAAACCGGGTTTCTGTCTTAAACTGCTAATGGTATTTTACTTTTTTCCAATTTCTTTTTTGTTTGTTTCTTATTTGTCGCTATAAGTTGACATTACGCTTTTTTCGTGTGGAAAATATGCATATGATAAATGAGAATATATTGGACTATTATTGTATGTGTGCCACATTTTTCTTTCCAATTTTTACTTTACTTTACTTTAGGAGGAAATTATTTAATTATTATAAATTATTTTTCTTGTTTCAGTTAATGAAGCAAGGAATATGATTGTTATTGAGAAAGTGTTGGTAAAAGTTGTCAACAACTTGTGGTGTTCAATTTTGCATTGGTTTGTTCGAAATTTAGATAAAATCTTACTTTTTAACTATATTCATACGGATTTAAATAGGGGTGACAATTTCTGTCATCATGACATACTTTAAATCATATCACTTTCGTGTCGTATCGAAATTACCTAAACCCAATACAACTTATTATTAATTAAAACACGAAGACTAAAACAGGAGTGTATATATTTATATCTTGGCCAACGAAAAGTTGAGTGTTAAGGCCCAATGTGCAAATGGCGGCCCATTTCCCAAATGAGGACAACTAACGTGGCACATGGCCGGCCAATTCTTTATTAATTGAATAAAGAAAAAAGAAGCAATTTTCGTACGGCCCATGAGAATTGACCACCGGCTTAATAAATAGTGGGCCTAGGTAAATAACTGAAACGAGGGCCCAGCCTAGTGTCGGCCCATCTGATATTCTTCTTCTTCATTGTCACGCCATTAGGTTATTTTGGGGAGAAGCTCGCTGATTGGAACACGAAAATGAAGGAAGATGATGAACACGGTCGGTCGTAAAAAGTGAGACAATTTGAATGCGAAAATGCTGTCAAGATTAACATCTGTTGACGGACTGATGATAGTAGTTTCAACCAGCGCATCGATACCTCAATCGACATGTTAAGGTCGGTGTTTCTTTTGCCTCGTGGCGGATTTGGAGCGTTGTTCGATGATTTTTTGTATTTGCTTCTATCGCAGTTCTTGTTTTAGGACGATTGAGGTGTGAATTTATTCCAAGAGATTTTTTGCTTGGTCAATAGTTGAATTTGGAATGCGGATTTGGAGCTGTTTAAACCTAGGTTTTTTTTGGAAGAAACTCCCTAGCTTACTTTAAGGAGCCGATTTAATGCCTACTGTTACCTATATTGAGCATTCTCGGTCATGGTGATCTTCGAAGTTTTTAAAATCATGAGCTAACATGGCCAATTTTATAGGCAACCTTACTAGTAGCTTACAATCAAACATTAGGGCGTGATAATGAAAAGTTCCGTAGATTCATTTTCCAATAATTTATTGGTTCTTTTGTTGGATGTGTTTTGGAATTAATGACACATATATGGTAATTGACTAAGGAATTGTTAGGGGAATCTACATCATCTCAATTATTAAGCTAGTAGCCTAATGTATATAAAAACAAAACTTAGTTATAACCTAATGTATAACCTAAAACAAATTGTACTTGGCAACGAAATGACAAAATCCTTCTAATGCAGATTTTTAATGCTTGAAAATATAAGGAGAGTTGGACATTTGGTTATTATAAACCAGAGGAACAGTCGCTCGGAAGTGAGAAAGTGTGGTGCACTTGTTATTCTGGGGCTACGTCTTCCCCAGTACAGGTTACACTGGAATTTTAGATTGCCTCGTGGAGGACATGCTTCATTCTCAGAGTACAATATGAGGGAGAGTTTTTACAGGAATAGTTTTTCAGGAAGTTTCTCTGTCACTTATGCGAGTAATACAGCGACACATCATGCTCAAGTTGCTTGGAAAAGGATTTTCCAAAAATATTCTTCAAGTGGCTGCACATTTCTCCCCTTACATAGGACTGCTCAAGCGTTGAGCCTGGCCTTAACTCACAAAAGCATGCTAGTTCCTGGTATTTTTTCCTTTTCATGTGGACAGCTAGCATGGGCGCAAAGAACATTGGTAGAGACCGACCATTACCCTTTGCGGAATGCTCTGTATACGCGTGCACAAGATGGACATGCTTTCGTTTCTACACTAATATTTTCACTAGTACAAGGTATTGTCTTGTTGTTAAGAGCTATGTATTTAGCGGTTTTGTCTTGTTGTTAAGAGCTATGTATTTAGCGGTTTTGTTCTCACCAAGCATTGTAATGGCTCCATTTGCCGAATATTTTGGACCCCATTACAGAAAAATGTGGCTTCGAGTGGTTCATCGAACGCTAGAAAGAGCTGGTCCAGCATTCATCAAATGGGGTCAATGGGCTGCTACACGGCCCGATCTCTTCCCTAGAGATTTATGCATCCAGCTTTCTGAGCTTCACACCAAAGCTCCTGAACATAACTTCGCATTCACTAAAAAAACTATTGAAAGGGCTTTTGGTCGCAAGATCTCGGAAAGAATTTTGAAGAGGCACCTGTGGCTTCAGGAAGCATTGCCAAAGTGCATCGAGCTTCTTTGAAATTTCAGTACCCCGGTAAACATATGAAGCCTATGTTAGTTGCTGTAAAGGATAGACATCCTGGGGTTGGTGAGTCAATTAGGAGAGATTTTATGATAATCAATTTGGTAGCAAAAATTTCCAACTTCATTCCTACGCTGAGGTGGCTGAGATTGGATGAGAGTGTACAACAATTTGCAGTTTTCATGATGTCTCAAGTTGATCTTGCCAGGGAAGCTGCCCATTTGAGCCATTTTATTTATAATTTCTGTAGATGGAAGGATGTTTCATTTCCTAAGCCTGTGTATCCGCTTGTCCATCCTGCTGTTTTAGTGGAAACTTTTGAGCAAGGGGAAAGTGTTTCATATTATGTTGATGGACAGGACATGACCGGCTTAAAGCTAAACTTGCTCACATTGGGACTCATGCACTTTTAAAGATGCTTCTGGTAAGTGGACAATTTGTAATGGTAGACTCGTAAAATTAAATTCTGGTTTGTTTAAAAACATAATGGTATACCTTGAAGAAGTACTTTGAAAACTTATGCTTCTGCAGGCCTCAAGTGATTACATTCTAGTGAATGGTGGTTTATGTTAGATAAACATTGAAGGTTTTGCTTTCTTAGAGAAATTGGTCTTTATTGAAGGCTATATAATATTTTTGATTCATGTGGATAACTTTATTCATGCTGACATGCATCCTGGAAATATCCTTGTCCGCATGCCTCAGAGCAAGTCCTCTAGAAAGTGGCTCTTTAAATCAAAGCCTCATGTCATTTTCCTTGATGTAGGCGTGACTGCTGAACTTTCAAAGAGTGATCGAGTGAATTTACTTGAATTTTTTAAGGCTGTTGCCCGTCGAGATGGTCGCACTGCTGCAGAGTGCACACTCAGATTATCAAAGCAACAAAACTGCCCAAATCAAATGCTTTTATTGAGGTAAATGCTTGCAGAATAACTTATCAATGAATAATTGTGACAAAGATGACTCTGCATTGTTTATTATATAATTATTACAGTCCTCATTAAAGTTTTGAGCATCGGAAATGTTGTTGCTTTCTAGAATGTGTATATTTGACCCAACCTCTGAATATATTTGCGGATTTTATCTTGTTCGAATAGGAAGTGGAAAAGGCATTCAGTTTCTGGGGTACTCCAAAAGGAGATCTAGTTCATCCAGCCAAGTGCATGCAGCAATTACTCGAGAAAGTTAGGCATCATAAAGTCAATATCAATGGCAATGTATGCACTGTGTTGGTAACAACTTTGGTTCTCGAGGTAATTTAGTTTCTCCCTTGCACTATCATCTGAAATGTGACTTGCATCCGTGAAAGGATGACTAATAATTTCCTGCTTTTGGTTCTTGATTGATTTACAGGGCTGGCAGAGGAAGCTCAATCCAAACTACAATGTCTTGGGCACACTTCAAACATTGCTGCTCAAAGAGGACTGGGCAAAATCTCTTTCCTATACTATTGATGGGCTTATGGCCCCTTAATAAGGTTCTCCTCTCCTCTTTCTTACCGAAAATTTTTGACACTATCCTGCTTCTGTTTTCGGAAGTTTTATTCCTTCGGTAATTAGTCTAATAACAAAAGAGTGATTGATGGGTTGATATTTGGTATAATATTTAGATGTCTTTAAGCTTAATATTTTGTTAAATATCGAAGTTTTATGATTCTTAAGTTGTGTTTTCTCTATATGATATAGGTATTTGGAAATATTGAAGAATTGGCGTTTTCGGAAGTATTTTGATGTAAAATAAAAAAAAGATAGTTGTCATGCTCAAAAGGAATCAAAACGGGCGAAGAAACGTCGAAAAATGAGGCGCCATGGCGCCCACATGCTGAATGCATGGCGCTATGGCGCCGTACAGAGGTGCCATGGCGCTCACTTGCTGAATGCATGGCGCCATACAGTGGCGCCATGGACTGAATTCCCGGCGCCCTGAGACACGGATTCATGCAAAAATCACAATTTTTAGCCCGAAAACCCAAAAAATTACAAAAAATATAAATGGGGAAAACACAAGTAGGGATTCATTCACCATCACACTCCATTATTCACTATCTTTTTCATTTTTCTCACATTTTTCCTTCATCATTCATCAATTAAGACTTCAGTCCATTCAATTTTTCTTCAGATTCTTTGTGACAGCAAGAAGAAGAAGAAGAAGAAAAAGATCTTCATCACTATTTGTCTAACTATTTGTAGTGTTTATCTTTTTCTTATTTGAGCAAACAATGAAATTTAGCTTAAATAGTATGAGTTCAACCTAATCTCGTTGGTTGATTTGTAAACGAAATAGGAATATATAGTTTACCTCACATAGTTCAATCAATTCTGAGCTAAAACTTGATTTCTAGAATTAGGTTCACATAGGAATATGTTGAAGCATATTTTAGATAGTAGCTCATAGCAAATTCAGAAGAATTTTATGAAAATTGTAATTGGGGTTAGCATAGAGGATTTTATCAAAGCATTGCGATAACAATCTTAAGCAACACTTCATCAGAGAGGGATTTAACAATCCTAGCATTCTAAGACAATCAGATACATCATTGTGTTAATTGTGATTAGTCGAATTACTAAATTTTCTAGTTGTATAATTGCTTTTTAGTAGTTAACTTTCATTTGTTGCACACACGCACAAATTATTTCCAATTTCACCATTGTTGAATTCCATTTCAATTTCTATATTAGATTCGTCTTTTTAGTGTTCAATCCTTGTGAGAACGATACTCATTTATCATTTTATTATTTGTTTGTGACACGTGGATTTGTGTAGCATATATATCGTTTGGAAACAACAGTGATTGACAATTTTCTTTCGAAGACACCCCATGTTTTTTCATTCCGTTTTCATTTGGCTAATACCCTAACAATAACATTGCGAGGATAAAGAAACAGAACTTTTGAACATTGATGTACAATTTCATTTTACATAGGATGATCTAGATGATCAATTCATCGTCGCCTAAGAACAATCTTACCCTCGGCATCATCATGAACAATTCTTAAAACTTCATTAGGAGGAATATCCCGCCAAATTTGAGGCTTCTTTAAGTGATGACCCATTCTAGCAAATTTATCAGCAGCCCGATTTCCCTCCCTATAAATATGTGTCACAATGCAATTATCAAGCTCCGGAATAATCAAATTTATATTACTAACATGTCTTTGCACTTCCGCACATCTAACTTTCCTCCTTTGCACAATTACTTCAACCAATGACTTTGCATCTCCTTCAAGCCACACATTTTGCCACCCATTTTCCAGCACCAGTTCTAGCCCTCTTTGCAATGCAGCAAGCTCAGCAATGGTGCTTGTACTTCTGCCTATTGATTCAGCATACCCAAGTAAAAATTCCGCCTTGTCATTCCTAAATACTCCTCCGATGCTCGCCTTTCCTGATTTCACTTTACATGATCCATCAAAATTTAACTTAGTCCATCCAATTCCGGGTTTTTCCCATGATACAGATATAGGTTCTTTGTGCCAATTTCTTACCAATACTCGAACCGGATTTTGTATTAGCCTTTGATAACCCAAAATTTTATTAAATGTTAACATCAACATTTTCTGTCAATATTTACATTTTACATAAAAGAAAATTAGGAAGAGAAAATCATAGAAAAACAATGTAAATGAGAAATTTTATTGCCAAAAGATAATTTGGCACAAAAATTTGAAGATGGAGTGATTGGAAAGAAAAGAAGATTCAACATTTTGTAAGAACACGGCAACATTGCGATACCCAGATGCAAGAAATGTATGGAAGAATTTTGATAATTCAATTTGTGTGACAAA
This sequence comes from Francoa sonchifolia, assembly GCA_036897585.1. Lineage (NCBI taxonomy): Eukaryota > Viridiplantae > Streptophyta > Magnoliopsida > Geraniales > Francoaceae > Francoa > Francoa sonchifolia. The sequence goes on along the minus strand of JAYMTB010001547.1, from coordinate 3,843 downwards.
ATCTGATGCAACAAATGAAATTATGTTTATAGAAATAGAAATGAAAAGAGGGGATATTTTTCATTGCCGGTTTTAACCGTTAAATTCAAACCTTTGAAATTCCACTTTTATCCTTGCAAGAAAAAACTGAATTCTAAACTACTTTAGTTTTGTGTCATTTAAATAATAGAAGTAATTATCCTTAATTTAGTAGTATTAATTGAGGTTTAAACTTATTTTAAAAATAAACCATAAATTTCTGGGTTTACATATTTTTAACAGAATTAATAATCCCTCTCCATAAAATTTGGGTCACAAAAGGAGGCCCAAGTCCGATGGGCTGGGATGGGCCGGGCCCTATGAGAGAATGGGCCTGGAAAGATATTTTTCCATTTCCCCGGATCCCTCCGTCGTTGATTTCACCGCTGTTATCGTATCCGCCAATTAGAGAGAGACGACGATTGCGGTAGCCGAGAACTAATTAGCGCGATCGGTTTCTGCACCTTGCATCAAAGATTGCAATTGCAGGTTTGTTCTATCGATCGGTTTCAGTACCTTGCTTGCTTTCAATTTTATCTATTCAAATTCGCCGGTATTTATCTTTAGAATCTTGTGTTCCTTGACCTAATTTTCCTTGCTCTAGCACTCTTGATGACGGTGTTGCTGTTCTTTCCTGATTTTATGCATATGCTTTTCACTTGTCTACTGTGAGTGTTTTGGTACAAATGTATACATATACTCAAATATTTGAGTTTCTGTGCATAAAATTACCTCCAATTAGTGTTTTGGAAAAAGATGCAGTATATTTATTTGTGATGAAATTCTAATGTAAACGAGGATATGCATACCTAGGTTTGGCCAAAACCAATTTGCTATACTGAAAACATAAGCTTTGTAATCTTGTGTGGAGGCCAACAATTAACCTGTGATATTGAATTTTAGGTGCACCATTGCTTTGTAGATTTTGTGGCTTGAGATGAGTTCTGAACCAATGATATATCTATTTCTTGTGGGACAGGTTGTTTCTCTTGTTAATTTGTGCAAAGTAGCTGTAGTTTCAGTTTCATGGGAGAATGGTCAGAATATAAGCGACAATCTTAAGTATGCATGTTCCCCATTCTGAGGAGAGGATATTTCATAATGAACATTCATTGCTTCCAGAGGAACATATCGGCTGCTTCTTCCCCTCTGGTCCCTGTACAACTTCCATCTCGACTGTATGAGACACTCTTTGATGTTTTTACCGCCTTTGGTGGTGCAGTTTATTTGAATTTTTCATGTTATTTAGATATATTGTTCAGTTGGATTAATAGGGGCACCATCAAAAGTTGCTTTGATTGTATGTTTAATGTGCCTATTTAGTGAATTATGCATGTGTGTTTCCTTGTATATAGCTCTTCTTACTCAATACTATGCATATCACTAACAATTCTTTTGCCTGTGTTTGTAGGGAAACTCATTTATGGTATATTTTACCTGACGAGGTGAAGAGTACTTCCCTTTTAAACCAGTATTTAGAAATTCTAACACCATGTGAAAGAGAAAATGTTCACCGCATGCAAGGGGATCAGCTAAAAAAAGGAGCATTGCTTGCAAGAGTCTTGATTCGCACTACCATTGCAAGATGTAGGTTAATTCCTCATTTGGTATAATCTTTCATTTTACTTATAGGTATATCGCTGCTCAATTAGTTAAAGTGATGTTTGAATTGATTGGTTTTTACGTTTGGTATCATGACTTCGGGTAGTTAACTTAACATTGATTGCGAATATGGAGGTGCAAATATTTGATAAGAATGATTTTTCTTACTAGACCAGATAAACAGTCAAGTTAATCCAAGATCTTTGAAGTTTAGGAAGAACAGCCATGGGAAGCCCGAGCTGAGTTTGTCTTTTACTTTCTTCCAGCTACTGTCTCATGGAGACCTTGCTCTTATTTCCTTCCAGCTATTCCCATTGAAGCCTGTTTTTTCTTTTTGATTTCTTCTATATCTTGCTGTTTTCTGAAAGCACATTGAATAATAGGTAGACTGGAAAAATGATGAGGAACGGTGCCTTCCCCAATTCCATTTCAATATCTCACACACTCCGTCTTTGATAGCTTGTGGAGTGACAGTGGGTTCTCCCGTAAGTACTAATTATATTAAGTGGCACATATGTCTCCAACTGTTATGATGCATCTAGTTGCTTGTCCTAGGTATGCTCTCTTTTTCTTTTTTGAAGGGAAGACCAACATTGAATGAATTCATTCAATTTTTTATGTGTAGATAGGTATTGATGTGGAAGAAAAACAGCGTAGGACAAAGAATAATATTTTAGCTTTTGCACGTCGTTACTTAACTCCTTCAGAAGTGGAATTTTTAACTGCCATAGCAGATTCTGAAGTTCAGCGCCAAGAGTTCATAAAATTGTGGACTCTCAAGGTAGGCAATGTTTTTAGTAATAAATGATCCCGGTCTTCAGCTACTACATCATTTGACTAATCGTTCAGTTCTATACTCTAAACTTGTATATCTTATATTCGTACCGGGCATTTGATTCTTTACATCTCTGTTTACATTTCTCAAGATTATGCTGCATGGAATTCTATTTAAAATAAATTTGCTTCCAGGAGTCCTATGTGAAAGCACTGGGAAGGGGGTTTTCTGCTGCACCTTTCAATACCTTTAACATTCATTTCAGGCGTGCAACCGAGGGAGGCTTTCGTTTTTCTGGAAATTCAAACTCTGAGGTAAGTCATAGAACTTATTACGAGTGTCAAGTAGGATAATATCAATGAACTTAAAGTTTATTTTACATGTCAGGCATCAGAAATAATTGTTGAACCCTCTAATGAAGCAACAAACCTTACAAGCAATTGGCAATTTGCACTCCTTGATTTAGCCAGTTCTCATTATGCTGCCATCTGCATCGAGAAGGATAATACCATTATCGGTAGGGACTATAATTTCATGTAATTATAAAAATATGAAAATTAACACTCATAATAACATCTTGTTCCATTCTTTATAGGCAAAGAGCAGGTTCCGATGAAATTGACTGTACGAAAAACCATTCCATATGTTGAAGATGAATGTGTTTCGGGAACAAGTGCAGTTGTAGCTATTGGTGGCTTGATTCGGTATTCATGATAAGCAATTCGAACTAAGAAATACATATTTTTGTCGTTGAATTCTTGTCTCAATATATTTTTGATACATGTAATTTTTATGTTAGAAGTATTATTTATGCATAATTTATATTTTTTGTTCTAGTTTTAATTCATTAAAAATATGTAAATTAAATAATTATTGGCGCCAAATAGTCAACCCAGTTGATGCCATTCGAACAGAACCATGGACTAACCAACTTCTAGAAAGGCTGACATGGCAAGTTGCAGCAATGTTTCATGATGACACGTAGGCAAATTAAATTTGGAAATTCTTCTATGCAATTTTTTATTGGTTGGTGAGAAGAACAATCTCTGCAAATCAATGTGAGATTAAAAGTAGTCTTAAGATATTTCCCCATTCTGACTTTTCTCGTCCAAATCCAGAACAAAAATCCAAAAGTTTTTATTTTGAAATGCTGATTAAATCATTCATTTGATCATATAATATTATGAGAGAATGGAATTCTCTTTGATTTTCATACCTACAGTGTTTTCAATAAACTCCATTGCAGCAGCAGCAACAGATAGTTTAACTTCAAACCAGACTTTGAAAGATGGGCAGACCTTGTCATCCAATGGTGAAATATTTCAACTTGGGTTCTTTAGCCCGGGAAAATCTACTAACAGGTATTTGGGTATCTGGAGAATTGATTATGGGTTTTGATGGGTCATTGATGATTTCTGGTATATGGTCTGTTAATGTCTCTAACCCTA
>JAYMTB010001546.1:0-10671 GCA_036897585.1 Francoa sonchifolia | reverse complement strand
CAATAACTAATCTCTAGATGTTAATCAAATGCACAAGACTCCTGTCATTGCAAGGTACGGGTGAGGACTAGATGTATGCAGTCGTATCCCGCATGCAAAAACAGGTTTTTGCACAACTTGGACTCATGATCGCAGTAAAAATATTAAGTCTCTTTTTGCATGAAGGCTCCCTCTTTAAAAACTAATGTTAGAGGTTTGAGGGAATAAGCTCTTCTCCAACACAGGTTCCAGTAACAGTGAATAGAGAATTGATATAATAACTACAGTGTTATCCCGCACCATGCCAGACACTCTTTGTGAGAAAAACAATGTTAGAATTGATCCTAATATTTTCCGCAATTCATTACTCAGCTCAATCACTCTCCGACTTCTTGTAAGAATAATGATATGAGCACCAACCTTTAATCTCTTAAAGTCGGCTATTTTAGTTTAAATTATTCAGGAAGGAAAGATTTACCTTCTCTAGAACGAATTGGCCCAATATAAGCACTTCAAGAATCTTTCTCCAGTCCCAGGACATCTACAAATACGGAAAAAGTGTTGAAAAGTCTACTTATATGATCGAGTTTAACTATTTTAGAAATTGGGATACCTTCACAAGGACACTGATTGCAAATAACCCAAAAACAGCACCAGAGGCACCCACAGATACTGTATTTCGAGGCAGAATAAGCCATGAAACTAGGTTGGCTCCAACCCCTGTAACAATGTAAGACAGCCACAAACCGAAGTTTCCTTCCTCTTCCTCAACAAGCTTTCCTGTTCAAGGAAGAATGAAATCAAGTTAGCAGAAATATCCATGTCAATGAAAATTTGCCACTCATAAACAAAATTCTCACCAAAAATATACAAGAAGAAAAGGTTGCTTGATAGATGTGTCCTGAAAAGGGTTCATAGCATAATATAAGAGTTAGTAAGAGACAAAGATAAATCCATTCAAGGACTATAGGTCATATAATATTGCTTACATACCCTATCAAATAATAGATGAAGTCGGAAAATTTGTGCAACCTTAGACAGTATAGAGACCTCACCAGTTAGCATGACAAAATGTTGCTGTTACAAATTGGTACCAAGCTGGCCAATTATGGTACAAGTACATGTTTCTGATGGCCCTGACCTAGTACATGGTGCAAACAGAATATATAGGGTCAGTTTCACTCTTATGTTCTAAATCAAGATGACTACTTCATATCACTTACTCCCATCCCTTCCCCATTGTTCCAAGATATTGTAGGCCTGTATGGGTATAGCATGAAGTATATATCATCAATTTTCTATCTAATTGATGGGTTGCGATAGATCCTTTACTCTTCCTAAAATGTTTTTTTTTTCCTGGGTTTCTAGAAGCACTCCTAAAATATGTTCACCAAAACATTTTTAATGAAATAGTTTCTTCTGTTAGAAAAATATCAAGACAAAACTCTAAATATCTCATTACCTGAAATATGTGATCTGCCACATATATGCCAATATTGAGAAGTATGATCCAGAATATGCCATTCACACGCTTCTCTGGTTTCCGTCTCTCTTCGGGCTTCCCAAGTTCCAGCTGCGATGTCATATCTAACAAACATATAATCAAATCACTTAAGAGCAATATAAGACAGGTAAAGCAGTAGAAAGAAGAAAAAAACCCGTTTCAAAGTACATGTATGCTCCATATTAGATTTTGTTCTTTTATTGCATGCAGTTAATTTATTGGAATTTGTGAAGATTCTCCTGAACCGGTAAAATTTTCTTAGCAGCAAAACGCCTATAATTGTATTAATTTCATTACCAAGACAACAAAATTTCACAATAGAAATTGTAGCCTTCTTACAAAATTGTTTTGATTCATTAATAACTCTTTTGTTGTTTTAGAGAACCAATCTCTTATTTCATACCAAACAAGTAGCTTACATCGCCCAAATAAATATAGCGATGCAACATGACATCACAGCTAATTATAAGATTCCAGAACATAGGTTTCTTTTCTTCATGTCCTGACCAATCAAACAGAGCATTATCCGAATCCAAGTACTAACTTATGTTTATTGGCAGAAGTATTGTCTATACTAAGGGAACACACCAGAATAAGAAGCAACAAAAAGTGCTTTTAAACTACTCTGATACTAAACACATCTGTTTGAAGCAATTACACAAATAGAACAACTGAATAGCAAAGCTAATAATAAAAATTGCAGAAAAATGGAAGAAGTGAGTTACCAGAACCAGTCATGTTGCATATTAGGCGAGATCGAACAACAGATAGCGGTTGAAAAACAAGAGGAATGTTGTCGATGAGTGGAGTGAGCTTGGAACACGTGGAGGGAGGAGGGAGAGAGAAAGGAGGCATGGAAATCACAGGTAACATGAATCTGCACGATGAAGAAGGATTGAGTATCGGCCATAGCCGTGGGAGTTGCCGAAACTGCAACAGCCCCATGCCTTCGCCTTTAGCAGATTGCGATGAATATGCCATTTCAATAGCACGACTAATGGGAAATGGGAATTGCCTTAAACCGGGTCTAGACCGACCCGGATACGAGTCCATATCCACTTTTAACTACTTGACCAACCCATTGAGACTCCTCCTATAATGACTCTTTGCCATGTATGGACGATGATATTCCGACTAGAGTACACGGGAATTAAGTGGCGGGAGTTCACTACGGGTGTCTTGTTGCCCGGTTAGTGAGCGTGGGTCAAAGGGGCACTATTCATTTCTCCGGAAGCTTCTTAGTTGTCTTTATTTTCTATATAAAGTATTTAGTGCAACTCATGAACATAGATACATTATCGAACCACGTAAATATATATAGTTTACTTTTTTCATCCGATTTTCATTTCTTAATATAATAGTCAATAAGATAAGAAATTTTTGTACCAAATTGGATGTAAAGTAATGTTGCTTTATTATTCTTGTTGCTCGATAGTCTATATTATTTTTGACTTCACTTAAGCCCTTGGGCTACTCCTTTAACCCGTTTGGACTAATATTTCAATATTTGACTATCTTTCTCAACATGTAGCCCTTTTGGCTTTCTAGTTTGCCAAAATACATATTGAAACAAAGTCGCTAACATAACAACTCATGATGGCTTATTAACAAATATGTATACTAGTCTAACACACCAAGTTTAGAGAGGTCAATTTTGGACAACCTGTCCCAACGAGTATCGGTTCATCTATTCCTATTGTAATCACTGAATTTGAGTCATCTCAAATAGAATGTGAAGTGATCTAGGTTGAGTCCATATAGTTATAATATAATGCTATGTCATGCCGAGTTTTTTATCGTGTTGAATAGTGTCGGGTCATTATACCGGTTCATATATTTTCTAACCTCTAACTAATATTATGAAATAAATTTTATTTTTATTATAATTAATATTTTTCGGATTAGATTTGTTCTTTTTTTAATTTCCGCTAAATTTACATAATTATAAAACACGTTTCCTACATTTTGTATGTATAGAATAAAGTAATATGAATTTGTTATTAACAAATTATATTTAAAATAATAATAAAAAAAAATAGAAACAAACAAAGGTTTCTTTCGGTATCAATATAACTACCGATCGACCCAAAAACTTAACTTATTAAGTAATAAGCTCAATATATAGTTAAACATGATATCAGAGCAAAATGTTCTGAGTTCGAACGCATTCTGTTTGGTGTGACCAGCATCAAAGTAAAAGTAAATATTGGTTAATGTTTCAAGTCTCCGGCTATTACGCGAGGGAGAGTGTTAAATATACATATCAAGCTCACTACCGTTACCTAATAACTTAAATTTTTAGGCCAATAAATAGTTTAACACATTAAATATAAAATAGGCTAAATGGTGATGACTTAGAATTGGGGTGAAGAGAGATAAAGAGAGAATAGAGTGATGATTGGAGGATATACTTTGCTTTATGTACTTTGACTAGACATCAATAGGAAATGTGAAAAAGAAAGTGACCAAACATCACTAATTGTGGCCTACAAAAAGTGAAAGAATGCATAAAGTTGACATCTAGCTGGATTCTATCTACATTCATCCTTTGTGTTGTACCAAAAGGATCATCTTCAATTATTTCCACCACACTTTCAAATAATCAAACATTAGGTTAGAGATACTCAAATAAGATGTAAAAGTAAGAAAAAGCATGGTGGAGAATATTGATGGGACACACACACTCAATTACACTCAAAAGCAACTAAGAACACATCAAAAAATTTGAATTCAATTGAATAAACCGATGCTACAAGACCTAACAAGTCCTCTATTCGAATTATTAATGTGCTATACATAGACCATAACAACTTGACTGGACGCCGAGGCGTTGCCTTTTAGCCGTCTAAAGGCTGAAATGTCTGAGGCCTGGCGCCTCGGCGCTACCTCTTAGTCTTCATTTTCCTGATTTTCTACAATTTTTCTTCTTTTTTCCCTTTAATCGGACCATTTCACTACAATTTGAAAATCGGAAAGCGTGCTTCTTCCCTATCCTTTCTCCTTTTAGTTTTAGGATAGTCATACACGTCTTTTTTTTGGTCTTCTTCTTTTCAAGCACGTTTAAGTATTGTATATGAATTTTTGACAATGCTTAAATGGTGCAATAACAAGTATAATCAAAATATTTGCAATAGGACAAAGTATATTAATATGAATTCCTATAAAATAGACCAAAATTTGACTAATATTTTTCAATTACAAGACATAGATGAGTTCATACGTTACTAACACAAAACGACATGAAATGTCAAAATTTATGATTATTGAATTACAAAAGTACAAGGGCTGACTCATCTATGAGAAGGCATGGAATTGCCTACTATTTTTTGTATAATCTAATATTTGCCATCTCCTTGTTATTAATAGAAAGAAATTCATTGTATTTGTTGAATTACCGATTGACTACAAAACTTAAGTTTATAGGTAATGAGCCAAATATGTATACGTGGACCAATATTTAGCTAATACCTTAATTTTGGGGTACATTAAACAGAATGCGTGACAAATTGAAAATTAATTATTATAGTGGAGAATGTAATATTTAATATTTAGCCGACACCTTGATTTTGAGGCACATTGGAGGAGGTAATATTTAGCATGACACTTTACTTTTAAGATACATTAAACAGAATATGTGACAAATTGTAATAAATTATGACAGTAAAAGAAGTTCAAACTTAGGACTTATTGCAATGATACTATGTTTGAACTACAATGGATAACTTTTAGATAAATCACTATATTATATTAAAAAAACAAGTGATGTTTAGTACTATATTAGATCCAATTAAACAAGTAACATGTGCTTATATTATTCCATTGCTTTTGAATACAAAACTGTTTTCCTTTATAAAATCTTTTATCTTTTCACACAAAAGTGTCTTTCCTTTTAATCACATGCACATTTTTTTATTTCTAATCATCAATTATTTAACATGTTTTGTAACTCTAGCCTATTTAAAGGTCTAAAGTCGATTATTTGTACCTATCATGTCTTAGTTGAGTGAGTCTCCCATTTTTTTTGAGAATTTGGTGTTCTCGGGTTCTGTAAGGAACATAATATATGATATCATATTATATTTTCTAACGATTTGTGTAGAAGATGCACGAGTTAGAAATATACAGAGGTAATGAGATTAGATTAATATTCTTGAACGTAAAAACTCTGATAGTTCAACATGATAACAGAGTCAAGGTTGACACTTGAGCGATCTATGTAGTGTATGTAAAATGGGTCTCTCTTTCACCACCTTTTGTATCAATTGTTTTAAAATTGATTTGGTGTACAGTAAGAGTAGTAGTAATGAACATAAATCCAAAATAATAAATGTTTACTATTAATTGGATTCAATCATCAGTTTTCAACACAGCACGCGAAAAAAGCTTCCCTCGCTTTCTCTCTCGCTCCGATACCTTCCGTCGCGATCCATCACCGCTTCTCACTTCTCCGATCGACATTTCGCCCTTTGTGTTCTTCTTTTTCCTGAGGTTTTCGTACCATCCAATCGCAACTCGCGTGTGCTTTTCAAACTAAACGATTAACGTTTTTTTTGAGATCGTTTTCGTCCATTAAGAGCTGCGATTTGATTCTTATATGTAGTTTCAAGTCCTTGTAGGTTCACTTTTGTATTCAGATGGCTGGATTTGGTGCTAAATGGCGGCTTTACAGATCTATCTTCATTATTTTTCTCAGCTTTCTACTACCTTTGGCTTTTGTTTCAGCAGAAAGAGACCTCAAACAAGGAAGTTTAAGTTTAAATGGAACTCAATCGCCTGATTCAAATTTCCTTCTCAAAGCTGTAAATTTCTTATGGCAATCAGATCAATCTGGCTATCGACATGTTTGGCCTGTAAGTTCAATATTGACTTTAGTTTCCGTTTTAATTCTGTTTCACTCTATTCTTTGTATTCTTGCTTGTTATAGTACCTATTACTTTTAGTAACAAGTAAGGTTGTCTTTTTTATACTAAATTGAAACGATTGTATTAGGTGGCAGTAGGTACATGAATTTGTACATTAGCAGTTGGATTTTACTATCACTGTAGATGAGAAAATAGTGAAAAAATGATGATGATGTATAATTTTTTTGGTAAAACAATAATAACAGAATTGGTCTAGACTTGTCTCTTTCTTTATTTTTTTAACAGATGTAAATTAATTAATGTAAATTATGGGTAATTTTCTTTGCAGGACATGAAATTTGGTTGGCAGATTATTTTAGGTTCCATAATTGGATTCTTCGGAGCAGCATTTGGGAGTGTGGGCGGGGTTGGTGGTGGTGGCATTTTCGTGCCTATGCTTAGTTTAATTATTGGCTTTGATGCAAAATCGGCTACCGCTGTATCAAAATGTAAGAAATGGCCTATCTTTGTGATAAAGAGTATCTAAAAGAAAAAGAATGAGAACTACCAAATCTTATTAAATTGATAGCAACCAAAGAATCAAATTTAAGATGAAAATTATATGTTATGATGTTGTCACTTCTCATTTAAGGGAAGCTCTTGTACCTTTTTCCTTTTTTTTTTTTTTAAATTTTATTAAATGGCTTAACTTTTCAAGCTCTAGTCAGCAAAGGAGGAGAAAAAGTGGAGAGGTGTAATTCTATATGCTGCTGGGTTGAATCTTAGGTTTTTTAAAACCAGATGGCTTTCTAGTCTGATATGTTTTCCTAATAAATTCTTTACTGCCTTAAGATATGATGGAGTTTAAGTTGCAAGTCATTGGTTAGCGGAAGCAGTATTCCTAAAAAATTTGTGTTGAAAAGTCTCCTCCCAAATTGATATTCCACGGAATGAATGAATTTCTATCAAACTACTATATCGTAATCATGATTTTTTGTTTTTGGTTGTCAGGTATGATCATGGGTGCAGCAGCCTCAACTGTTTACTATAATCTTAAGCTAAGGCATCCAACACTTGATATGCCGATTATTGATTATGATTTGGCGCTTCTCATCCAACCAATGCTCATGCTGGGAATCAGTTTAGGAGTTGCCTTCAATGTGATATTTGCTGATTGGATGGTCACAGTTTTACTTATTATCCTTTTCATAGGTAATGCTCCATTTGCAGTTTAACCTTGCTCATTGGAACAATAATTGATTATGGTGCATTTCAGGCACATCAACAAAGGCATTCTTGAAGGGTGTTGAAACATGGAAAAGGGAAACTATAATGAAAAAGGTTGGCTTGTAAACTTACTCATTTGTGAAGGATTTTCTGGCCGAACAAACTCTCATGGGAACTGAATTTAGCAAATGAATTGAGTTTAATATAGCTTTATGAAAATTTGAAAGAGTCCGCATTGGTGCATGCACAATATGTCTTTGAGTATTTGAACATATCGTGTCATCTCAAAATATCATATTTGTTGTTTTACATTGACCAGAAAGATGGATCTATGTTTTTGTTGCCTTTCTAATGCTCTGGAAAAACCGAAAAAATGCATTATTTTATGTGTTACCTAAATGACCCTGTAAGTCGCAATGCATGTGTTAGAACTCTAAACATTTGTGTTTTACTTGTTTTCTTTGTAGGAGGCTGCCAATCGTTTGGGATCCAATGGTGTGTTTATATCCTCTGTCCTTTAGTTTTCTCAAAAAACAATAGATCTGTCTTTTGGCCATAATCTTCTCTAAAATTAATCTTGTGCAAACAGGTACTGGTAGTGAGGAAGTGGAATACAAACCTCTTCCTGGTGGCCCACACAATGCCACTGAAAAGGAAAAAAAGAAAGAAGTGGTAAGGGTGTTCTGTTAATATTTAGTACTAGCACAGAGTTCTCAAAGTCAAAGCTAATTAATTGCAACCATTGCAGGTCTCTGTTCTTGAGAATGTTTGTTGGAAGGAACTTGGACTTCTCGTCTTCGTGTGGGTTGCATTCCTTGCTCTTCAGATTGCCAAGGTTACTTTTCTTTTACTGCCTTACTTTTGTTTTTATTTCACCCCGCTTAATTTCTCATTGCTTGTATGATTAATTCTAACTACTATAAAATATTCATGTGTTGCCGACAGACTCATTCTTCTTCTTGTTCAACAGTGTATTGGGTACTGAACTTGTTGCAGGTAAACCTTCTTTGCAAATTTATGTGGTCTCAATTGTTTTCTCCCTCTGCATGTCTGTTCTGGTTCCCGCATGCAAGAAAACTATAAATTTTCTTGCTATTGATACGTAATATGTGTGTTATATTCAGACAGAGTTCTGATATTATAGTGTCATTTCCATGTTTCACAGATCCCAGTTTCAGTTGCGGTATCTGGATATGAGGCTGTTAACCTTTACAAAGGACGCAGAGTAATTGCATCCAAGGGTGATCGAGGAACAAACTTAAAAGTGCATCAGCTGGTTCTTTATTGCAGCTGCGGCATACTGGCGGGAATAGTTGGTGGGCTGCTCGGACTAGGTGGAGGATTTATCATGGGTCCACTGTTTTTGGAGCTAGGAGTCCCTCCTCAGGTGAGTTCACATTTCCTTAAGGCACATAGGAAAAGATCATAAGAAATTTGCATAGCAAATCCAGATAACTGCATATAAAGGAGCTAGTCCTACTGTCCTCTTATGTTGGAAGGAAAAATTTCTTTAATAAGATAACAAAAGGCTATTGCTTTTGGTTCTACCATTGATGTCTACCTTGGCTGAATTGAGGGATTGTTTATACCTGCTCTTTGACATTTATGTCAAGTAAGCACATTCTCTTAAAGCTCAAGCTTATAGAGCAAGGCTCCTTCTATGTATTAGCACTCACGCGAAAGTCGGGATATTTCGTCACTTAAAACCTGGACTAGTTGAGCACAACTTTGAGGTTGACTTACTTAGGTCGCACCTAACACAGCACATAAAAAAAAAACTAACACAACAAAGGTTTGAAATCAGGACCCCATGCTCTAATACTATTCAATTGCAAAACCACCACATTTATTTACACTATATTACTGGTTTTTCTAGGATAATAATTAGTATAAACTTAGATATACTTAAATTTTTTCAGAGGTGGTTCATAGTTTCAGTATCTTTCAATAAAATTTTGAACACCATAATAAATCAGGTTTATGTTTAATTGGAGAATTTCTGAAAATTAGTAGAATTTTTGTATTACAATGGGATCCTGGAAAATCCTGACACTACTGAAAGAAGGCATACCTGTTTCTATTCTGATCTTTTAGTTCAAGGTTTTACCTATTTGGTTAGTCTTTTAACCTTTAAATTACCTTTATGCAGGTTTCAAGTGCCACAGCTACCTTTGCCATGACCTTCTCCTCATCTATGTCTGTCGTGGAATACTACCTTCTGAAACGTTTCCCAGTTCCTTATGGTATGTCAATGCACCAGCACAACCATAGAGTCTTATAATTTTTGTTATTTGAAAGTTTTATCAAGCAGCTCTTACAGGAAATTAGAAGAAAGATTATGAATATGTAATTCACTAAATATCTAGTTATTTACACAGTTTGCAATTTGTTTGGCAGCTCTCTATTTTGTTGGTGTGGCTACTATTGCTGCTTTTATAGGGCAGCACATTGTGCGAAAGCTAATAATTGTACTTGGAAGGGCATCCTTAATCATATTCATCCTAGCCTTTACAATATTTGTTAGTGCTATCTCATTAGGTGAGTGGTGATATTTTGTTTAATTTTGTAACAAGTGCACTTTTCCATTGTGGATAAAATTTGCTTCATCGGTTTGGCAGGTGGGGTTGGCATATCAAATATGATTGGGAAGATTCAGCAGCATGAATACATGGGGTTCGAGAACCTCTGTAAATATGCTGCATAGCATGCATCTTTTTCCTCCCCGATTCACAAATTTAAGGAATTTGTTGTGATCATCTATCTATTAAGGCAAAAAAAACCGGCCTTGCATTTTCTACCAATTCTTTGGTTGTTGATAGGGAGGAATGGTAGCTTCAACTTCTCTCAGTTTCCCGGAACTTTATTAATAAAATGTGTTTTGTAAGAACTTCCTGGTACAGTTGTTTGGCATAAAGTTTTCCCACAATTTTCCATACCCATCTTTGATATGCATATGTTGGTTAATTCAAATAATGTCATGTGTGATATATTAAGCAAGAATATGCATTAAGAGAGTGTTGCAGGAAATGGTCTTACCCTTATAACAAAATACCTATCAAATTATTATTTGTAACGTTTTATTCGTTAAATTCGTATTTTATCTCATTTTATAATTTTTGT
>JAYMTB010001545.1:0-10671 GCA_036897585.1 Francoa sonchifolia | reverse complement strand
CACCACAAAATGCGAAAATGCGAGTACCAGCAGCGATCTAACAGAACAGAGAGGCTTTCTTGGACATGTTCTGAAGCTTTGCAGCGGCAAAGCAGAAGATCTGAAATCAAAAAACACAAATAAAACTTCATCCAAAATCAAAATAAGATTAACAATATTAGATTAGATTTCAGTAAATGAAGAGAGAATCGAAGAGTGGAGATGAACCTAGGAAGAGTCTGGATGCAATTCATCTGATCTCCTGGAGAAAGTTACTTGATGAATCAGTGAGAGAGAGATACAGAGAGAGAGATGCTCAGGAGCGTATCAGTTGAAGGACTGGTAGGCCATGGCTCTCTTGATATTTATTAGAAGGATCTCGTGAGTTGTAAAATTTAATTTAAAATTACTTAATTCTAAAAATTAATTTTTGATGTTAGAGTTCGCTTAAATACACGTTTGTCCTAAACTCGTACTTATCTACCAAAACACCTCCAATTTTCTTTTTTATAATGTTTTATTTCTCAATTTTTATTTTATTTTATTTTTATAATTTTCGTTAAAATTATGAGTCTCCATTCATTAGTCAACTGAATCAGTTTTATCACGTGATTTCGTAGGTCTCTTATATATATATATATTTGTCTTCGTAATCATATTTTTCTTCATCATTTCTTTTTTTTCATGTCTTTCTTCTTCTCCTTCTTTAGATTTGAAATTTTATTGGTTTTGGGTCAAAATTTTGGCTCTAAAATTTTGTATTTCTTGATTTTAGGTTCTTGGTTTTGATTATTTTGGTGTTTTGGATCTGGATATTTTAGATCTCTGATTTTTGTGTGGGTCAAGAGATTTTAGCTTTCAAAATTTATTTTTCTTGATTTTGGGTTGTGGGTTTTGATTATTTTGTTATTCAATTTTTTAGATCAATTGGTTTTAGTTGTGGGTCAATAAATTTTGGATATGAAACTTTATTTTTCTTGATTTTGGATTCTGTGTTTTGATTATTATTGTGTTATTTATCTAGGTTTTTCTTAATTTTGATTTTTGGGTTTGTGTAAATCTTTATTTTCTATAAATTCCTCTAGTTTTCAGATTATGGAGTTTGACGTTTTTAACAGAAACTACAAAAATGAAGTTGAAAAGGTATAATGTTACCAAAAAAAATAAAAATTGAAGTGCTTTATTACAGAAATATGAGTTTGGAGATCGAACATGTATTTGAACCTAAAAATTATAAAGAATCCACAAATAATAATATTATGTGTTGTAACATTTATTTGTTTAGTGGTACCATATTTTGAAGTCATTGATTATTAATTAAATTTATTATTTGAGTCAAATATTCAGGATTCATAATTTAAAGTGGCAGCTATTTTGTTAAATGGTGCTTCTAAATAGAATTAGCCCAAAGTATGATACAGTTCCCTAACATATGGGCTTTTAAATTATGTGCTCAATAATTGCAGGGGGGAAATGTTATTTATTTGGTATATATTTGAAAATTTTAAATTCAATCCATAAAATTATGTTATCCTATTTAAGGTTCCCAAGCTATTTTGTCCAAAGCTTTTAAAAAAACAAGGTATGGGCTTTTAATTTGTCAGGCCAGGCCCATGATCAGATTAATATAATACAGTACATCACCGTGCATCAAGAAACATATTTTCACTACCCTCCTCTTTCAAATGATTCCAACAAACACTCCAAGAATATTCATTAAAAAATACTCTTAAAAGTTGTCACAAAAATGTCTCATTCTATAACTTATCATTACATAAAAAATAAAAATAAAATCATTCACTCATCTAAAATGTGTAATACATATAAATGTTTTATTGGTTGAACATATGACATTATAATTTGAACATCATTGTATAATATTCATTTCAATAGTTGTGTTTGTACATCATTTACATGTATTCAAAATAATAATAAATTTTAAGTATTTATTCTATCTTAATTACGGTATTAAACAATTAAAATATGTCATTCAATTAATAATCAAACTACCATTAAATTTGATACATTCAATTAATATGGCACGTGCACAAGGTTCTAGTACATTTTGTAATAGAATTAATAAAAGAGGTACATAAAAATATAGTAATAATGGTCATTAACTATATGAATAATGTTATGTAATAATTGTTACCATAATTTTAGAGAAAATATGATTGTAATAAGAAAAGTGTAAATAATTAATTTAAGTAGTGATTAAATGTGTCAATTCTTTTAACAATACAATAAAATTTATAAATTTAATTAGATATAAGAACTATTTCATATTTAAAAACAAAATCAATTATGAAAATAATCTCATCATCTTAGTTACAAAATCCAATTATATTGTGTTAATTCATTATTTCAATTGTTTTTCTAATATTACTAAACAACTTTATCATTTTAAAAATGCTTATGTCAGTTAATATCATAATTCAGTTCAAATGTATCATACTAAATTATTCGAATCTTGAGAAAACTCACATATATGACCTCAATAAATAGATATATTTATATTTAATCACTAGAGTAATTTGTTGGAATTTTCCTTTTTCTAGTCCACCGTGCATTTATAATTTAATTAATCCAAGACGAGTAGTAAAAATATAGAAGATGAGTTGGACAAAATCTCCATTGACCATAGAGAAAATAATGTTACGAAGATAGGGATTAAGGAATATTTGTATAATGAGGTGAAATGGTCCCATAAATTAGGGGTACCCACTAATCTAAAGGGTACAAGACATCCTTAACATCCAAAGGAACATGGTGTTTGGTATGGGATTGATTGCCCTTGTTCCATTGTCACCCACCAACTCCATTAACCCTTACAACCACATATCTTTTGTAAACTTTTATTATCATTTGAATTGGAATTGGTTTCTCAATAAATTGCATATTATAGTGAATTAGATTCGGGCCATTAATAGTATTAGATGGGTTAGTCAAATTATAGTGACAACTAAGTATTGCTAGGGTTAAATGTTATATGTTGGGAGCTAGCACAATTATATGTAAAATACGTGACATTAAGTGTTACAATCAGTCCCATATCAAATAGGACAAGTAGACAATTATCCCATTAAATTCTATGAGCAACTCTATCTGGTGTTGATTGTGGAAAAGAGATTTACAATACTAAGTGATTTTTTTAGACTCACCGGCTTCTTACATGTAACAATTAGTAGTGTACAATATTTAGTTCATATCTTGTAACTCATTAAACCACTTTAATACAATTTATAATAACTCATTCCATTCGCTTATAACTTTTATTCAATTATTTCAAAATATTGTGGATCTTTTATTATCCGACAGCTATTTACAAAATCACTTCGATATTCTGAAACCCTCCCAAAATAAAATTGAAGTCGAGCCGAGTTGGCCAGAAATGGAAGGTCTTTGCCAATGATAGGCAAAATCAAGATACATTCACATTTCATCTTTTTATATTTACGGATAGAGGGAGAGAGGGAGAGAGGGAGAGAGGGAGAGAGAAAGAGAGTGAGTGATCTCCATCATTCAATCCCATGTGAGATCTCCTCTCTTCTCGTTAATCCCCATACCTTCATCCTTCCTTCCATCCTCTCTACCAAAATCCACACATTTTCTCATGCAATTGATTTCCTCACTTTTTCTAGGGTTTTGAAATCAACGCAAAGCAAAAGCAGATTCATGTTTCAGATTTATTTACGTACATGCAACGAGCAAACGGAATCATTCACTTTTCCTTTTATCAGGAAATAAAAAAGGGATAAGACAGACTCTTTGATTTTGATTTTTATGCCTTCATTGGTGGCTGCGACGCTATAGCGATGCTCTGATAGGGTTTTTTTGGGAGAGAAATTGAGAAATGTTGGCGATGGAAAAGGAATTAGATGCCAAGTTGAGGATTCAAGGTAGTTCCGTTAATGGTGCTGGTGTACCGAGATCTAAGAGTTTTGCGTTTAGGGCTCCTCAAGAGAATTTTACTATTCAAGACTTTGAATTGGGCAAGATCTATGGCGTTGGTTCTTATTCTAAGGTTCGATTGTTTTCATTCTTATTCTAACAAAATTGATTTTCTTGATGAACTTCTAATATTGATACCGCTTCATCCTTTGTTTCATTTTTTGTTCTAGGTAAATCAATGGCTATCTAACGATTTAGGGATTGTAGATTAATACCATGTAGTGATTGTTTCTGTGTGGGAAATCTTTGGTGTTCACATGTAGGAAATTAGGATGTTAAATTGTTTCTTTTTCAGTTGGGTTGAGTCTGACGATAGCAGGAAACTACCGTAATATGTACTGCAAAATCAAGGCCTAAAGATCTTGTTGCTGGTTTCCAAAAAATACAGGAAACAGAAAGCAAATGAATTTTGAATCTTAGTCTTTAAGGTTATAATTGGACATAAATCTGTATGTCTGCTTTAGGCCATCTTTGGTTCTATTCTTTGTTTAAGGATTTGACACATTCAAAATGAGAACTCAAACTTCTACTTCTCTTATTCCCTATATTTTGTCCTAATGTAGTCTAGGACCTTACATCATGTTAGTATCGAATAATTACCACAACAAGTGTATAAGACTCTAGCTTTAAGCAAATTCGGCTGAATGTAAGTGGTTCTGTTTTCCCTACGATATTGGAAGGACAATGCATGGAGCTGTTTGTAACTTGCATTTCCCTATACTGTGTCTTTAGCCTTGTATTTAAGTCTTTCAAGTGTGATTGATGCAGTACATTCGGGCCATGTTTTTTTCATTAAGTTGTTAATAACAATTTGGTGATTCACAAATTACATGAATAACCATAGGAGTTAAGGCTGCCTACATCTGACCCTAAAAGCTAGTATGTTTTTATACTAAAAGCTTAGCTTCATGTCATTCTTTCTTTACTGCTTACATTATTCTGAGAACATCATAGAAAAAACGAGTTTCTGTTATCTTTGGCTTTATCTCACTGACTTTCATCCTGCTGTGATTTTGTTAAGTAGTCGAGTCAGTCATGACACTTGTATTTCTCAGCTTCATAATTATCAATTTGTTTTACTTAGGGTAATAATGAATGCATTATCAGGTTGTCCGTGCAAAGAAGAAGGATACAGGAACCGTGTATGCCTTGAAGATCATGGACAAAAAGTTCATCACAAAAGAAAATAAAACAGCTTATGTGAAGTTGGAACGCATTGTGCTTGATCAATTGGATCATCCTGGCATTGTGCAGCTATTTTTTACATTTCAAGATACTTTTTCTTTGTGTACGTATTATTAGTAGCCATTTAAACACAATTTGTATTCCTCATTTTCTGATGCTTGGCACAATATGGGCTATAATTTGACAATCGTCTTTGATTATCTCTTGAAGACATGGCACTTGAATCATGTGAAGGTGGAGAACTTTTTGATCAAATAACAAGGGTAAGTTAGTATACAAATATGTTCAACTTATGTTCTTAATGGATATATCACCTGGTTTGCTTAGGGATCGTTATGTTTGCAAATCTTGTGTGGTTTTCTTATATTGAGTGGGATTTGATACTGAATGAACTATCAGCATATGTGATGAGCATGGTGTATTTCCAAACTTAATTCTCACTTAAAGCACAAACTTGGGTCTAGAGTGACAAAGATATGCTTATATATCTCCCATGTAGTTTTTACATAATCCCAAAAACCATTTAAATTTGCTAGATTTTATAAATTTGCAAAACAACTTTTTATTATTCGCAATTCCCACCATCCGCAGTGTGAAAAAGTTGATAAAATTTTCTAATACTTAAATTCTTTAGCAGTGTCTTATGCCTGCTGGCCTATCATTGTTATTATTTACTATCTAGGTAATTTGTATGTGCAGAAAGGTCGTTTATCAGAGGATGAAGCTCGTTTTTATGCTGCAGAAGTTATAGATGCTCTTGAATATATTCATAGTCTGGGATTGATACATCGAGACATCAAGGTATTTTCCCCAGTGTGCCTGTACTGTTTCATTTGCATTTATAAAATTCTTAAATTTCTTTCTTTTGCAGCCAGAGAATTTGCTACTTAATACAGAAGGGCACATTAAAATTGCTGATTTTGGGAGTGTGAAGCCGATGCAGGATAGCCGAATTACAGTCCTTCCTAATGCAGCATCAGGTAAGATGTTAGTGTTTATTTCAACCTGTTTGATACTAATCTTTGAGAGAAAATAAGTTGAGTATGTCAATGACAACCAGATGATAAGGCCTGCACATTTGTGGGGACTGCTGCATATGTCCCTCCAGAAGTCCTTAATTCTTCTCCTGCAACTTTTGGGTAAGCAATCGTTTCTATACTGAGCCAGACACAGATATTAGATTTTACAATTTTTTATTGGAGTTAAATCCCGCTCCCAGTTTGCATCTTATAGTAGTGCAGGGTTCAATATTTGTATTTGTATTGAATGTCGCATATGTAAAATAATTGTTCTCTTTTGAACATATTCAACAGAAATGACTTGTGGGCACTTGGTTGCACCTTGTACCAAATGCTTTCAGGAACTTCTCCTTTCAAAGATGCAAGTGAATGGCTCATTTTTCAAAGAATCATAGCTAGAGATGTTAGATTTCCAAATTACTTTTCAGAAGAAGCTAGAGACCTCATTGATCGGTTATTGGTAAGCTTCAAACTTATCTGCATCTTAACTTTGCTTTCTGTGTATGTGGTTTTTCCTTTTATTTATTTATTTATTTTTTTTTTCCGTTTAGCTTTCATTTATAAATGTCAAGTGCATAAATAATTATACTCATTAGTATATGTATATAATTTATGTCAGTTTTCATATATATATACATATATGTATATTTCCCATATATTTTAAGCAAAATTTCCAATTTCATTGAATTAAGCTGGTATTCTTCTAAATTAACTTGACGAAAATGGTAAATTCACAAGAATTTGAATCCATTTTAAATTGTAATAGGCTATCCGTATACAGTAGATCAATATATATATATATATATAACGTATGAGTCTGTACATACTACTAATACTAACATCATAAATAACAGCTACATGCATTGTACCCATGGTTTCAGGTAGATGATACTGAATTTTACAAGTATTTAACATGGATGGACACAGGTGTCATGTTCTCAGGTGTTTGGCACAGATATTCAATTGAAGAATTCTTGTACTAATTATAGATATTAACGGAGGTTGAACTCTCTTACAGTATTGAACGTACTGTAGTATTATAAAAGACGTATATGTCGAATTTTTTAGTGCCAAATTAAGTAATGATCGGCAATGGAGTTGAAATCTCATTCTGTTTAGCTGAAAAAAGCATTAGAAGAATCCTTCTTATAAGATTAATTGATTCAATTATTAAGGAGGACAAACTTAGGAGTAGAGGGAAGAGAATAAGTGGAGATGCAATGCACGATAGCATTATTGCTTTTGCATCTCAATATAAGATTACCCTGATTTTCTTACACAACTGTTCTAGAGGGACTTTAGTGTTTTGGTCCTTTCATTACACTCAGGATGGCAGTGCCAGGTTAATGGCAGGAGTGTAATACAGGCCATTGTGACATAGATAGTTGTAGAATATTTCCCTTTTTGTTTTTCTGGCTTCCGTGTGGATGTCTGTGCTACAACAATTAATGATTGTGTTAGTGCATTATGAAGATAGTGAAACGAACAAAATAAAGTTAAATACAGCACTGGTAAAATATTGAGAAGATCATGCCTTAGTTGAAGGTAAAATAAGTTGGAATTTCATACTGCCAAAACTTGAAATTTTTTTCCGGTGGCAGTCCCCGGAGTCTTTAATCTTTGACAAAAACAGCAATTAGAATTTGATATATTACATATTAAATTTTCAAGGGAATTGCATATATATAATTTTCCCCACTTTTTTCTCCGTCTCCCCATTTTTCTGTAATAAATGTTTCTACCTCATGTTCATTGTCAGGTGTCTAGTTGTAGGTTTAATCGTCCTTGCTACTATGATGCAGGATATAGATCCTAGCCGAAGACCAGGTGCCGGACCTGATGGTTATGCCGTACTGAAGATGCATCCTTTCTTTAAAGAAGTTGACTGGAAGAATGTAAGAAAGCAAACCCCTCCAATACTTGCTTTAGAGCAAATGGTATGACTTCTCATGTTTCAAAGCAGTTCTTTGCCTATATATATCATGAAAAGGAAAACTGATATCTTGTCTCAATTGTTTAGGTTCATTCATCTGATGGTGATGATGCTCAGGATTCTTCCTGGAACCCTACGCACATTGGGGATGGTTCAGCAACAAGGGATGGTTCAGTAGCAAGGGCGAATGATGGGAATGGTGTCGCAGCATCAACTTCCGAATCTGTTACTAGGCTTGCATCGATCGACTCATTCGATTCAAAATGGTATGCAACACACCTTTAGTAGGGCCAACAATTGATTTACGACAAGACACAACACGGAGCATGTGTGGGTTGAGTTAAATGGGTGTGGGTCATAAACACTTTGACTTTGATTAAACACAACAAATAATTGGGTTCATAAACTGGTGGACTTGCTAAAGCAGGCCGAAACCTGTTTATTACCTATTTATTTTGTTAGGTTATAAATAGTTCCGATCCCAATGTGCACATAAACTAATAATTTGGAAATTAAACAATTCTTTTAAATATTAATGGATCACATGATGGTTGATAATAATAACTTGAGTTGGATGTAGGTTGAGGTGTTTTGCAACAATTGATAAATGAGTCGAGTCGAGTCTCGATTTGAGTAGTTTTGACATGACTCAAATTTGACATGAAGCCACCCCTAAGTTCACGCTTCGGTCACTTTTTCCTATTATTGAAGTTCAGTGTGATTGTTTCTCCTAGGGACTTTATTAGCTGTATAATCTAAAAGCAGGTCATTCATAGGAGATGGTAGGGCTTTGATCCAAAGCAGGTCACTTTGTAATCTTAGGGGCTTTCTTGGATTATACTTAGATACTCTCTCTTTCTCTATATGTAGATTCCCATAAAATATTGGAATAGAAAAGTTTTATTATTTTAAATTCTAGTGTAAATTTTAAGTGTCTAGAAGTGATTTCCCATTCATATGACAATGTAAATACTTGAGTTGCTAGGTAGAGGAATGTTCCATTTATACTATGAATGTATTTGCCTTTTCCTATGCCATTGCTGAAATGCAGCTATCGTTTTTTCATCTTATTACAGGCAACAGTTTCTGGAACCGGGTGAATCTGTTCTAATGATCTCGATGGTGAAGAAAATACGGAAGCTAACAAACAAGAAGGTGCAGCTTATCCTCACCAACAAGCCAAAGTTGATATATGTCGACCCTGCAAAGCTAGTTGTAAAGGGAAATATAATTTGGTCTGACAATCCTAACGACCTCAGCATCCAAGTCACAAGTCCTTCGCATCTCAAGATATGCACGGTATTCCCCCTCATCCCACTCAATCATATTCCACGTCACATTTCTCATATTTTGTGTTTGTGTTTTCTAATTCATTGTTTATGTATTGGTTCAGCCGAAGAAGGTAATGTCCTTCGAGGATTCCAAACAAAGAGCGTGGCAATGGAAAAAAGCGATCGAGGGGCTTCAAAATCGGTGAAATTTGTAAAAGTAAGATTACACATTCTTTTAATGTTGTAATATTGTAGAGTAACATGGGTTTCTTAAACAATTGATTCCCCAACTATTAATTATTCAATGAAAGTGAAATGTTGAAGAAATGGAGTCATACCCTCTTTGTTATTTTTGTCTTTCTCCCATTTAATTTGGGAGTTTTGAAATTCAAACCATATTGTACTACACAAATTAATTAAAACTAAGATTACATTTAGAGGGATATTTTTACTAAAAGAAATCATAGTTCTTTGATTCTTTTCTTTAACATATTTATCTAACTAATTGTTATGATTGTTAAAGTAATGTGCAAAAACAATGAGCAAGAAGTTCCATTCTACACATTTCTAGTTTCCCGAATCTTGATTGCTTAGGTTTAAAATGGAAATTATGATTCAGATTTTCATGGGTAACATCCAATATGACAATCTAATTATGATTAATATTGAATATGAACATTTTAATTTTTGCGCACAAAATTGACTCAATTGAGATGTTAGTTTTTGTTAATTTTTAGTCAAATATGTTGATAAATAAAACCATTTATCAATTGAATTTTAAATTTCGATTCAAGATCACACAAATTTAGATTGAATTCAATTTAAAATCTAATTTACATCCTTATAAATAATACTATCAAATTATTAAATTAAATATCTAATTTACAACTATACCCTACAGAAATTATAACTTAGGCAAATGAGTAAGAAATTACGAGTCCATAAGTTGCTGGGAGTGAGAATATGGGGTTGTGGTAGATATGATCCTGCATTATCAGCCAGACACGTGCCATCCGTGTCGCCGAAAGTTCTTAGCATTTACAAATATCCAATGCTCTTCTCTGAAAGTTACTGATAGATATAACTTGGCAACCTATAAATGAAATAAATTTATTTCATCGAATTGACTTTGGGAGTTAACAAGCTGACCGATCCACCGACTTTGTTTCGTTTAGATAATTGAAGTACAATTCCCTTTACATGGAGCTTTATGTGGGAAACCACAAGTGTGTTTTCATTAAAATCGATTTCACTTTCTTTGATACAGTCATCACAGTGGAATGGCCTCTTTTACAGCAAGTGGTTCATACCAAGGAGGGCCCAACCCTGCAGC
>JAYMTB010001544.1:0-10677 GCA_036897585.1 Francoa sonchifolia | reverse complement strand
TTAATCGTAATTAATATGTCTATTCAAAACACGAGATTGGACCATTTGTAATAAAACACGTATCATACAAAATTTTTGTTTAGATCTAACTTGATCGTCGGAGTAAGTATTTATAATTAAGCATTTTTAACATTAGAATACATGATAAATCTAGTCATACTTTTTCGACATCTAATTAATATGATGTGATACTATTTAATTCTACACACATGTATAATGTTGGTATCACTTTCTCTTCGAAAAATATGAAAATTAGGCCCCGATACCAAAATTACCCTTGAATTGACTTTAAGCATTCCTATGTGCAATTTGTGAGAAACTTTCTTCCTTTAGGAAAAACTATGAATGCATCCCCTTCCACCGAAGAAATTTTCGCATGCAAATGGTGCGCCGTGCAACAACCCAGTGAGGAGGCGACACATTAGCATTCTGACGTGTCGTCTTCCATTTGGTCCAGGTGCACGCGGATCTACTACTATTATTATTGTAAGGGTATATTTGTCAACATAAATATAACTGGTGTTGTTGAGACAGATGTTTGTTGCTGTCATTGTCCCACTTGGGATTGATTCCTGAATTTCGAAGGGATTCAAAATCTCTTCAAAATCCGGTAATCACTACTATGGAATCTATTCTCAAGGGGGCAATGAACTTTTTTGTATGCAATGTAGTGAATACTAAGCTTAAACAACACACTATGCAATTGATAGAGACATTTATCTTCCCATTATTAATTGGTAACAATTTTGGAATGCAGGGTTAGGACATTTTTGATGGAAGGATTTTTCTGCCATACTCATAATGGATCATGGCATACCCTACACAACATTATTTGTGGGACTGCTGCAAAAGTCAATGGTTACTTACATATAGTCAGAGAAAAATTAAGTTGTGATGTTACCATATTTCATGGCAAAGATGATGAACTTATCCCAGTTGAATGTACCTATAATGTTAAGAAGAAAATTCCTCGTGCTCGTATCAAAATTGTCGAGAAAACAGATCATATCACCATTGTTGTTGGAAGACAAAAAGCTTTTGCTAGAGAACTCGAGGAGATATGGAGAAATTCAAGTGGCTAAAGTTTTTAAAGCCAATGTGCCCTTACAAATATGCATAAAGACAGCCTTAAATTTTAAGGTCTTTTTTCTTCTTCTTATGTGTGAATTAGATTGTAAAATGGTAAATTCGATATTATACCAAATCTTAAGTTTTTTTTTTTTCTTCTCTTTTTCGGTGTTATTTGATGTTTTCTTATTGAATATTACGAAAAAATATACTAACTAAACTGATATTAGTAGAACTCGTGCAACCACTTGTTTATATTGGCAAAATACTTATTTTGGTGAAACTGACGTACAATAATTAATAAAATGTTCTTACGATCGAACGAGTACCATAAATACAAAATTTACACAAATTCCATAATGGTATGATCTTGGTCGAAAGTTATAATTAAATTACATGCATTTGAGACAAGAATATTAATTACAGAAATGCAATGAATGGTATATGAAGTAGTTTCCTTTTCGGGCTAGAGTTAATGTTGGATGCTGTAAACTTTGACAAATGAGCATATATAGTTGCAGTGTTTGATTAGATAGTCCTACTATTTCAAACCATGACATCATACATTATGGGTCCCTTTACCTTTAATTCTCACATGAATATTCTTGGGGTACTGCTTCTCGAGCAATTTGAGTCGAAAATCCACTCTGCTAAATCGAGCGCGTTTCTAACGGAGAAAATTTTGATTCCGTAGGTCAGTGATGCGATTTATGATTCGCGATTGCGAGCTACGATGGTCTCAACATTGGTCATCGAATATTTCAAAAATCGCATGTGCTAATAGCTGAGGGAGGGGTTTCGAAAATGGGTCGATTCGAGAACCGAGACGCGCTTATCTTCCGACGCGATCTTCATGCGAAACGTGCGTCTCTGAGCTAGATTCGGATTAATTCTGAGAAATAAATTCCAAAATTTTGTGAAAATAATACATAGTAAGAATAGAAGATGATGTGGTCTAAAGCAATTCGTATTTCTTTAATTTAGAATTTTACTTTGTCGTGAACTAACACCCGCGTAATGTAACATATCATGTTTCGCATATTGATTTTGTAAGAAAACGCGTGCGTGAGAACGCTATATATAAATGGACAGTTCGATTATGTAAAATTAGTGTAACTCATTAATTACGAAAATGTTTGATTAAATGATTTTGATTTGTACAAATAAGGAGTTTTGATTGATAAGATTAAAATTATTGGCTTGCTAAAAATGATAATATCTTTGAGCAATTTAATTAAAATTGTCACACCCATTATCCACAATAATATTCACCAATGTATTTTTTTTTTTACTTGAACCTTTTATTTTTATTTTTATATATAATAAAAATAAAAATATACATTGGGAGCGAAAATCAATCCTAATAGAACTAGGGACAGGGCAAAACCTTGAACCTTATAAAGAACTATAATTAGAAATGCCGATACTAAAATGCTTAGGACAAAATTATACGCTATGAACGAGGTTCGGAAACTTACAATAGCCCGAAGACCTAATTAAAATTTACACTGTCCGATAAGAGCTAAAAATAACCAAACTCACTTTGACAAATGGATACCTGAAATTTGTTGAAATAGTAACTTGACCATACCCAATACCCAATTTTCCAAAACTTAAATAGGAGATTAATTATTTAGTTAGTAAACTTCTACTCAATTTTCCCAAAAGGGTTTTTCCATTTTTTTTTTTAAATTTAATTTTAATAAAAAAAAAATCAGAAGTTATGTTAGTCATTAAACGATTAACCAAAAAATTTATGTATATCTAACACTCTCTCTCACGCGAAAGTCTTATTTTGAGACTTGTCACACCAAACAATAAATTGTGACAATGTAGGTTTGAACTTAATATATCTTGTTCTGATATCATGTTGAACTACCGATTAATCTAAATACTTAAATTATTAAACAATAGGCTCAATATGTATATCTAACCGTCACTATGAAAAAGCCCAGCCCAATATTCCCGAAAGCCGGACTTATTCCGACTCTTTTGGGCCTAGACATATGTAAGCTCAATATGATTCAAAAGATCCGGCCCACCAATATTTAGGCCGGGTGAATCTCATGACTCATACAAGGGGTAATGTTTCAAATAATTTTTTTTAAAAAATTTAGTAAAAAATTTTGAGGAAATAAAACCATTGAATAAGTATTTTCACATTCCAATTGACAAATCTTAATTTTCGGTATTTAAAAGATTACATAACGAGTGTCACACTCGATATCATAATATTTCACTTAAATTTGTATCGCTATAATTTAACCTTCAACTTTCGAAGAATTGCAGTTTTCATCGCGTCCTCGCTAGTGATAGCATCCGGAACTCTTACCACAACATCTTGAAGCATCATATCCTTAACTGTCGAAACATTGACATGAAAAATTTGCAACTCGAGGTCTCTAAGTGCATCCATCAGAATGGCAGCAGGATAATTGGTGTTCAGAGACTGAACCCTGATCACAGCTTCACCTCCAACTATTTTCACCTCAACTTCCATATCGTTCATCATCATCATCTCACAATTTGAATATGACCTCTTTATGCCTCCAACTTTTTCCCTCTTATTTTGAAATTTGATTTCCAATTCAGTAATTTTCGCCTTCAGCTCATCTATGTAAGTCACTGCATCAGCAAGTAATGATGCTTTATCCATTTTCGATACGTTTGGTACAACTGATCGCAACGTGTAGAATCTATGATTCAGTTTTTCACGCCTTTGTCGCTCCGCCTCCACGTGATTTATTTTCAATAGTTCCCCCACACTCCTCGGCTTTCTTCCTCTTTTTCTAGACGTGGAAACAATATGTTGGTCGGACGGTATAGAGTCAGGTGATGATTGACCAGTGTGGCAGCTAGGGATGTCCGAATCAAACATTGCCTTGACAATATTTACGAGACATAAATCTTCTTTAACTGAAACCGAAGAACCGAATTCAACAACCCCACAAGAAGTTGGAACACAAACTAAAGTTCGAATCCCATGCAAACTGGCTTGGTGTATTCTCGTACAAATATTCTGGTCAAACTCACCAGTCGACCAAACATGATCACCAGACCTAAAAGCGTGACCAATAACATCGTCTTGTAAATTAAAAATTTGTTCAACCGAAGCCGAATAGAACCATAAAAGCCTCCTCACTTCCACATCCTCTTCAGAAACATCGAAAGCAATTTGTTCATTCTTTTTCAGGCCACGGAACTGACCGTCGCCCCATTTCAAAACCACGCGGTTTTGGCCATCCTCTGCTGCTTGCCAAAAAATGGTATAAACCCACCATTCCGGCAGCGAATTGGAAATGATTTGCAAGCGATGTTGATTCATGTGTGACAAATTTTTATAAAATTGTTCGGAATTAATAAGGAAACAATGTGACATATATAAATTAATTTGAAAGCAACACTATTTCTAGTCATATGTGTACATGAACACAATTGCATAATTATCACGTGTATATAGGCATTTACGGCAGAAATTTAGTAAGAAGGAAAATGATGATATACCTTATCTGGTGTCTTACTTCTTGTCGATTCGATTCAATTCAATTCCAGCTAGTCTGAGGTGCATTTAGTCCAAAAAAGAACTGTTATTTTTGAGGTGTGTCGGGTTTTGTCTACAATCACGGATTATACGTCCTATAAGTCATACTACAGATATATATATTCATGTTATCCTCCATATTTTCTAACTAAATTTCACCGTAATCGCTGACTTTTATTGTTGCTAATCTCAAAATATAATTGTATCGGTCTTTCGTATGTTACAATTGATCGTTTATTTTACAAGTATCGCCCAATTTACCATTATTTCCTAATGTATTGTAACTCAGTTTTGACAATGAGGAAAAAAGTACTAGTGGTTACTATTGAAAAATTAAATCTATTCATCTACAAGGACATGCATCTAACTTTGTGCACGTGAAAAATGACCTTCAATTAATCTTCGATACCATATCAATTGTCAATGGTTTGTTAATTTTATCGCAATAATTGATCTACATCCGTCTAAACCAGAGGTATTTTGTGACAAACCGGGACACAGTTTCTTTCGAGATTAGTAATTTTAAGTACGCTGAGTAGGGACTAATTGACTAAATGAGCCAATCGTGCCAATACTCCAAATCATCCCTCTTGAAATCTACCATCTTCCGTCCTACCGGAAAATTGGTTCAGTCACGAGTTTAGTCCGGAATGATCCATGTAGTAACAACATTATCTCTATTAACTCGAATAAATGACACAAATTTTATTTAAAAACTGTCGATATCAAGAAAAATACTACAAAAATAACATGCGCGTACGATGTGTCTGTTGAATTCAATTTTTTCAAAACACGAACGTAGGACCAATAGAGACATTATCATTAAATTCAAATGGATGTTATAAAAACATGTTCATTTAAGAAATATTTCAAAATTATCAACACCAACCATCAATTCAACCCATTTCGAATAAATTCTCGCTTGACAAAGGAAAAAAAATGTAGAATTGTATGAGTGTTCATAACACGCGCAGCGGAAGACTAAAACAATTCTAGATAGATTTATTTGTGCTTAAAATTGATTTATTTGTAATTAAAAAAATCCAAAACATATCTGAGAAACGAGTTTTCTATTCAAAATTTCGATTGTGCGAAGTTTCTATGCATATCCACACCAAAACTGGTCATTGCTGTCAACATTTTGATCAATGGAACCTACAAATTGAATAAAAATGGTAAAAATTTTACGCAAAACTATAACAAATATTGAAAGAACAATTCTTTTAATTTTGTTTTTATGTCTCAATATAATTTCTTTGTTTAAGTTTTGTGTGACTGTGTATTTTTCGGCTACCATCATATCACACTTTGCAATCTATTTATACTTAGGTTTCATTAAACTTAAAAGTAACTGTCAAATTGCAATCAGCTCATATTCACAATGGTCGGCCAAAATCCAATTCATAATTGAATTATTATAATAAATTATATTTTGATATTTTCATTAATAAAATTATATATCTCTATATATTTCCGTATTAGTGTTTGTAAACTTTGTTGAATAGTGAAACTTTTATTAATCTAGGCGTGACCCAGCAAACATACCAAACTGCGTAAACATATTGGTGAGTTATTTATTTTATATTTTATTTACACACGTGAATAACCTGTTCTAATTGATGTTACAAGCACTTTGTGCTAACATTTTACTGATAATTTTTTTTAAAATTATTACATGATAAATTAGATCTTGAACATATCATCTATATTCCTAACAATCTCCCACTTGCACTAGATTCAATCGGTCATGTACTTCATTTCCAGTTTCCACCTATGCTTGTCAAATTCTCGCTTTCACAAAACAAAAAAAAATATCCATGTCCAAGTTTCAATTTCGAGAGTAGAGTAATTTAAATAATTGATTCAGAATTCAAATTAATTTTTTAGAAGAAAAAGCATTATGAAAGTGACATTTCGAATTTTGATAAATAGTACAAACACATGATATACATGGGCGGCTTCACCATGGTCAGATAGTAAAGTTTAGCATGTATTGTCGCACTTTTTCAATTATTGAACAACTCTGTCTTCGTATAATAATATGAAAGCAATTTTTGTTTCGCTCTCAACTTATTTTATGATTGTAATGTATTACTAATACGAATTATCAAAGCAATGATCAGTAGCTGGTCCGAGAGGATGATCAATCACACTGGGACTGAGACACGGCCCAGACTCCTATGGGACCTCAGTTGGGCCGGCCGATATTTGGTCTAGTTCCTCGATGTAGGGTTTTCGAAAATGATGAAAATTGTCAATTTAGTATATAGAAATAAAATGTCAACTATGATTAAGACAATATCATATTATTTATGTCACATAAAAGTACTAAACAGTTCATACACTTGGGCTTCTGCCCAAAACAAAGTACAAAATCAGTTTTTGTTTAAGAAACCTGAATCCTTCATTTTAAGCAATGCCTTTTCAAGCTGATTCCAGCGTTGCTCTAACGTCCCAATATATCCAATCGACATCCGAACCAAGCCGGGTGAAATCCCTGCAAGGGCTTTCTCTTCGGCATTCAATTCGCTACTCGTGCTGCTACCGGAGCACGACATTAATGTCTCGTAGTACCCCAAGCTTACAGCCATGAATCCGAATTGTGTATAGTTTTGCAAATAGTTCATAAACCTGTTTGCCCTTTCTTCAGTTTCCACGTCTACACTCAGTATTCCACCAAAGCCGTAATCTTTATGGGCCAAGGACTTCAAAAGTGCATGCTGTGGATGATCCTCCAGCCCGGGGTAAATGACTTTTAGGCCCATTTTCTTCATTCTGGTTGCGTAAACCAAAGCTCGATTACAATGTTCTTTCATTCTTAGGCCCAAATGAGGAATCCTTTCTGATAGTTCAAATGCTACCTTGGGATTCATTGTTGGCCCTAGAAGCATTAAGGCCCCTTGGTGAAGATCCATCATCGAATTCACCAGACTCACTGGCCCACAAACAGCACCTGTCGCATAACCAAACGTTAATACGAAAAAACAACAAACATTCACGTGAATAAAGTGAATAACATGTTGGTATATTCTGTTACCTGCAATTATGTCAGCACCACCGCTGATGAACTTGGAAATGCTATGAACTACGACATCCGCCCCAAGCCGAACCGGCGAAACAACCATCGGGGAGAAAGTGTTATCCACCACCACTGTGACCCCTTTGTCGTGCGCTATCCTACTCAACTCCGGCACGTTGGCAACCGTCAGTGTAGGATTAGACATGGTCTCAAAATAAAGCACTTTCGTTTTTCCTTCGACAATAGCGTTCTTCACCATGGCGTGATGGGTCACGTCCACAAACGACGTCGTTATGTTACATGCTCTGGGTAAAAAATGACTGAGCAGGGCGTGTGTTCCGCCGTATAAAGTCCGCGACGCCACGACATGACCGCCGGTGCTGCATAACTGTAACAGCACGGAGGATATTGCCGACATGCCGCTGGCAGTGCAGTAAGCGGCGTCGGTTCCTTCCAAAGCTGCCATCTGACGGCTGAGATTGAGGACGGTGGGATTGAAGTGACGGCTGTAGATGAAGAAATCGCGGTCCGGACCGAGCTCTCCGGAGAACATTCGGCGCATGGTTTCGGGTTCCATGACTGTGAATGTGGCGGAGGCTTCGATTGACATGTTGACGCCTCCGTGTTCGCCAAACTCGTGCCGAACACTTGCTAATGCTGCTGCCGGATCGTCCGAGTGTGTGGCAGTTACCATCACTTTTTTGGTCACGGTGAGGTCGTCATGGTCGAGGCTATCGGAGCCTGCACGTTTGTTGCCGGGAA
This sequence comes from Francoa sonchifolia, assembly GCA_036897585.1. Classification (NCBI taxonomy): domain Eukaryota; kingdom Viridiplantae; phylum Streptophyta; class Magnoliopsida; order Geraniales; family Francoaceae; genus Francoa; species Francoa sonchifolia. The sequence continues at coordinate 2,287 of JAYMTB010001544.1, read as the reverse complement.
AGTGAAGGCTAGAGGATTTGATTTCAGCCATTAATTACAGAATTGAAGAGAAAAATGATGAAAATTTGGGTGATTTGGTAACGCTGCTGATGTGACTGTGACCTATGCTGTTCATAGTGTGATAGCAATGCTCCTCCATTTATAGCAGTAGATCAATATACGGTTCATCAAATAAATATTATTTTACACGTGGATGGTTCTTATCGTAAAAAGGAAACCAAACAAAATAATAAAATAGAAACTTTTTACGTGGCTATAGGATAGCTCTTATCATGTTCTCAAAAGAAGTTGGATTCAGCTTTATTGGTTTTTGGACAATAGCACACACATGCTAAATCAAAATGGCCTAATTCACACGTACCCATCCTCATGACTGATCACTATCCAATCTACATATCCTTTTGTGTACTGATTTTATTGTCAATATGTCCAAGTTATACATGGGATTCATTGGGCTACTACCCCATGCAGTAACCCATTGGAGGCCCAATTCACCAAATTTTTCTTCAATTTTGGTCAACCAATAAAGAATAACAAATTGGTATGGGGTCACCCGGTATGGAATGGGTTTTGGGCACCCATGATGCGATTGGTGACAATATGGAAACTGGTTTTTCCATATTGACGAGGGTGTAACAAGCACATGGATACGAATTCTCCTGTTTTTCATTGAGTGTTGTGAATGACAACAGACTATATTAATCTAACCGATACGAAATTTATCCATAATTTATAAAACGAATTCGAATACGTTCCTTCAATGACATCCTACCGTATCAGATTCAGAATTTTTCAAAATAGCTCAACAAACATAGTGTAATTGCACATAGGAGTGAAATCAATTCATTATAACCAAACATCACATAGGAAAAAAACACAAACATAGCAAAAACATTAACTCCATTCCTTCATTCATTCATTAATCTTCTCAAGAAAACTCTGTTTTTCGTCCTCCGTCATAAACGCAGTAACCGGAAACGATTTCCCGATCCCCACCGGAGTCTTGAAATAAATTTTCCGACTCGTCGGATTTTCGATACTCATCTCCGTAATCGGCACCCATAAGAAAACCTGCTTGCTCTTCACACCAGTCATCTTTTTCATCCTAAGTTTCTCCACGTACGCCGTCACTTCCGCCGCATAACTAACACGAGAATTACTCCCGACGAAAAAATGCTCGTACGGCGCTCTCTGTTTCATCCAGACGAACCCTGTTTCTCGTACTCGTCCGCATTCTTCTAAATCTTGCAACGGAAGTACGCCTTTAGGAAACCCTAATTCCTCTAGAAGCTCTACAGAGTGCCGGTGACACTGTTCGGCGCCGTACACGATTTCGGCTCCGACGCGTTGGGGGTCAGTCGGAGTGTTGGTAGTCATTGTTCGTGGGATTTAGTTTTGGTGTCTGAGGGAAGGGAATTTATAGGGAAATTTGGGGCGGAGGTTGGTGGTCGGAAGATGAACGGTGGTTCACCTAATGGTGGTGGCGTGTTGGTTTTGGTATAGGAAGAGTGGGGGAATATGAATGTCATGCGTTTTAGCATATAATAAGCAAAATTGGAAGTGTGTGGTTCACTTCTATCTATTTATTGTGAGAATCATATGCTATTGTGACCTTTTTCGGCAACTTAGATATTTAGGTCGGTGTTGAAGTATCGATCTATTTTAAATTTTTTTTATTTTGAAATATGATTACATCTGGTCTTATTGTGAGGCTGACATACACAATGATTTCAACAAACACAATGAGTATAAAACTGAGATTAAATTACAGCAAATGTTTGAACTCAGGATCTCATGCTCTAAATACCATGTTGAACTACCGATTCACTAAAAAACTTAAATTTTTAGGTAATGAGTCAAATATGTATATCTAACCGTTGAGATTGTGACAAAATAAATTTGGTAATATAAGTTGAACCAACTAGAGCAATAGATGTAATTTTTTTTGGGTTAAACTGAATAATGATTTTAATGATTAAACTTCTGATCAACTAAAAAAATAAGTTATTGATAATGGATCCCTTATTAAATAGATTAGGCGAGAAATTTGAAAGAACTCGAAAGCCTATTGTGCGGGAGAAATTGCATCGAAGATTTGAACACATGAGCCATTATTGAATAGAAGCAATGGGGCAATATAATGAAGTTAACTAGATTATGTATAGCCAACAAAGCAATAATGAATAACATTAAATACAAGTTGGTGGATATTTCATGTGACTTAATTTAAATTAGAGGGATGGACCAAGCAAAAGCATGTGGTCCATTATGAATGAGTATTGTTTCC
>JAYMTB010001543.1:0-10684 GCA_036897585.1 Francoa sonchifolia | reverse complement strand
TGTCTCTGGGACTTGGTCTTCAATTATGGAGATTCTTGCACCCCATGCTTGATTTTTTGTTGATTTTTTTCCTTTGATTTTGTTGGAGTTTTCAATTAAATTTGAAACTGTTGTGTATTATTACTTCAGTACAAATGCAATAAAAGATCTGTGTGATTGTAACTATTCATCTCTTAGCTTGAAACATGAACTAATTAGGGTTTTTCACCAACATGACCAATGTAACAATGAGATTCTTGTGAAAGAAATATGTATGTGGGTGTTCTTCCATTTTATAACTATTGTGCCCCAATACTATATCAAATGGGTTTAATATTTATACAAAACTACAAGTCTTGCAGACAGAATCCACATTCATTCTATTTACAATCACACACAAGCATTACAATGATTAATCTACCTAAAAATAGAAAAAACAAAATGAACATCCTCATCCGGGTATGTCAATGCTTTGTAAGAAAGTTCACTGTGTGTCAGGGCAGAGTATATTTCTGTAATTGGGCAGGCATTATTGTTTGCTCTGATTGCCACTAACCCAACAACCTCAGTTTCAGATTAGCATGATCCCTACTCCAGTATAGTTCTTTTTGAGACGAATAGAAGACAAAGTGAGTATCACCCTGTCATGCTGTAGTCTTCAGAACAGTCATAAGGATTATAACTCCCAGGCAGTTCCATTTTCCCAGTCAGATGGTTATTTCCTGCATCATTCAATATGAGAGGTAATAAGAGCATTACCATTTGGTAGTTCACAATTCAACATCATGGCTGGTCAACAAAAAGTTCGAGAAGGAAACATACTTGGATTTGATAGCACACCATCATAGAAAGGCATTTGGCCAGAACTCCTAGCAGGCATCAAACCACCATCTGAAGGAAACATAGATTCGACCTTGTTAATCTGATGATCATAGAAATGCATATCAGAGCTTATTTCAGGGCTCTGGAAGCACAGATCCTCAGCCCTTGCAGCTAGATTCTGTCCGGACTGCAAATTCTCTGGCTTCATCTTCTTTTGCTTGGGTGAATCAACTTCTGTTTCTACTTCAGATTCAGCATTGTTTGTTCCCGAAACATGTTGTTTTCTTCTTGATCGAGCACGCCTATTCTGGAACCAATTATAGACATTTGTTTCAGAAATTTGGCCATGCTGACTAAGTTCAGTGGTCATCTCTTTGATCTTTTGCTTGGTCGGAATGCCAGTACCTTGAGCAAAGATACGTTCCAGAATTTGAAGCTGCACAGGTGTCGGAGTCCATCGCTGTCGAGAAGAAATTTTGTGGCCAGCAGATATAATTGATGGATCACAGTAAAAATTTCCCAGTCTCATTCCTGAGAAATCAAGAGCAACATTGTTGTTAGAAGCGAATACATAGTGCAAAGCTATCATATACAAACTTATTTAATCTCTCCCCTATTCTAACAGAAATCTAGGCAATGCAAAACTAGCATAAAGAAGAGATACAAGGGGAGATTCCAGTTCATAATTTGGAGCAACATGATCCAGAGAATTTTGACATGGAAGCAGCAAGTGAGGAGCCTTTCCCCTCATCATGTGAGACACGAAATTTAGATCAAACGTCAAAGCATCCAAAAAAAAGGCAAACATGATTATATACAGAGAAGGCCAATCACGAGAGAAAAGCTGTGACACAAACGATTTCTAGTGAATCCAAACACCTAAAAAGGAAACGGAAAAATCACATTTATCGCCTGACTCACAGAGGATGCCTTATCAAGCTAATCAAGGTTCCATTAGATTTAAGGAAGAATGAAAATTATGAGAGGTACCTGGAAGATCCTGCTGCGAAGCTAGAGTTTTATGCATCTCAACAAGCCGCTCAAAAATGGAAGCGTAAACAGCAATCTGCTTGCGAAGAGTCTCCAATTGGTCATCCGTCATCACCTTCACATACATCACTCCCCCGTCGTTTCCATTCCCAATCCCTAGCTGTTGATGATTCTGTCTGTGTAGTAGCAGCAGCTGTTGCTGCTCATGCTTCTCCCACTCCATCCCTACTCTGCGTGTGGAAATGGAAAACGAAGTCTCGGTCGGAGTGAGGGGAAAGGAGAAAAGGGAAAGAAGGTTCAGTGTATTGGTAGTATGCGGCGGCGTAAGTTAGCATTCACCGAATGTGTTTCGGGTCTTACCCGGGTTTCACTTTCAGCGTAAAATGTAATGATGTGCATGTGCCATGTTACTCTTTATTAGGAACATAATGATGCTGCATTCATAGTTTGTTTGACCAAATCATGTTCTCCTCCCACATCACATTTTAACTTACAATTGCATGCCATAACAAATTAATCAATCAATTCATCAAAAAATATGTACACTACGTTATATATAACACCACTCACTCAACCATATCATGCATATATTAACATCTCCATGTTATTCATCCTCACTGCACATCCTTTGCAATTTCCTCCATCAGGTCTCTAATTATCAGACATTCCATTTCTCTTCCCAGGCCGTTAATTTCATCATCCATTAACGCACTCCAAGGGCTGGAAGCCAGATCCCTGGCCGCAATATCATCATGCGAGAGATTGGATGTGTCCTTTTCAGGGTATAACTTAGCATTGATGATATCCCACACGCAGTCCAATAGTTTCTTTCCACGCGGAGTTGGCAGCATGAAACATCCAATAATCTTTTTCCTGAATCTAGACGCGGTCACAGGTGGTCCAAGTACGGTTGAAAGTGCTTCATTCAATAAATCATGTAACACCTTGTGATCTACCTTCTCATTATGATTTCTAGTTGAACTTTCATTCTCCTTGGCCAATTTTGCGTAAGATTGTTCCACATTTTCGAATACTGATTTGCTGATCAGCTTTGAAAGTGGGTCACATCGGGATAAATATTTGTCAGATGATCCTTCATACAAACCGGAAGCTACAAGCAAATCTCTAATATAAGCTTCTGCTCGGTCTTCTAACTCAATTTCAGACTCCACAGGCTCATGCACAGTTGCTGTCTCTTCTGGCCATTCCGACTCTAGCTGATTCATTTGCCTCCGCAACTCTGCGTAGAAAAATAAAAAGTAGAATAGGCTCTCAGAATGTAAAGAAACACAACAATAATATCCATTGTATCAATGCTAATAATAACTAATTGCCTGTTTACCATTCAGATTAGAGCTGATGTCTCTGAAAACCTGTGGCATAGTGCTATTATCTCCTGAAGTTACATCCGGTGTTGATATAGGGGTAACTGATTCAGCTACCCTCCAGAAGTCTTCATGAGAACTGCTGCATACAGATGCAGGGCTAGGAGGCACCTCAGTGGAGTTCTCCTAAGACCACGTTAAAGGAGAAGTTTTCATTAAATACTAACATGAGATGAAACCAAAAAACTAAAACTTATAGAATGTAGATAAACCTTACATGCCCCTCGCTGAAATTCATTATTACTGTTGGTCCACTCCAGATATCTTTCATTGGGTCAAGTCTGATGTCACATGGTTGCACCGAAGATTCTATCTTTCTGCCAAACAGCTTCCCCCCGAGATTGAAACTGTATCTCAAATGGGAAACCTTTTCTTTAAATTTAAACCGCTCCTTCCGCTTTTTAGCATCTGCTGATACATTTTCATTGACTTCACGCTTCCTCCTAATTTGAGCACCAGTTAAAGAGTGCCGATCCTCTAGAAGAAGCTTCCCAAAAGATGTTCCTGATACTGGGGCAGACAAAGATCTAATGAGATTCATAGGAGACAATTCACTGTGGAGCACTCCCTCGTAGTCTTTTCCATGTCTAAAGGATCCAGTTTGCATTTCGTGTCCATCTCTAACAATTCCCCTATAGCCCACCTCATTTCTAAACTTTAAGGTATCTCTTGTATGTTTTAGTCTTTCTCCTCTGTTATCCAACTCAGATGATCTAGAACTGCTTGTGACAACTACAGGGATATCCATATTTGATTCTCTCTTGATTGTGTTTTTCAGCCTCTCCGATAGGAATTTCATAGTATCTTTGTTGATGAACTCCAGGGAACCTGGTACATTGAATTGGATTTCACTTCCATATGATCTTGTGGATTCTGACCGGAGCAAATTCATTCCAAGGTCCCTAGTAACACTTTCTCTAACCTGTTTTGCTATGTGTAAAGCAATTTTTTTGGGGTCAGTGGACTTCTCACTAAATGGAGTCTCAATTCCACTTCCTCTGGCCACAGTACCCTTTTTAACAACTTTCCCTTGCAGTTCACATGTCAACCGTTTCTTCACCTCCTCTAAAAATTCTTCTATACTACTTCTCACCTCTAAAGTTCCTGATGAACTGGTGCAGGAGTCTTCATGGTTGAGAGTTTTATCAGGACCAGGCTTCAGGATCACTATATCTGTGGAAGCAGAAGATTTTGCCAGTTTCTGATAAGAGTTCATGGGATGGGAGTGGAACTGCTCAAACTCTCCACTCAAGGCTATTCTCCTCCTCAAAGAAAAAGATTCTATTTGCTCAGCCTGAAATAGTTCCAGTTTATCTCCATGATGTTGTAATCCACCTCTTCCATGGGATTTTGCTTCCATTGCGGGACCCTTTGGATTTATGGGCTTTGCACTTTGTTGAGAACTCACATGAAGTTCCAGCTTTTCCTTGTTCAGATTCTCTTGAGCCAGCTGTCTTGGGATGTTCCCATATTCAACAGCCCTTGAACATTCTCTAGACCTGGATGCTTGAAATTTTTGAAATTCTTTTTTGAACTTCTGTAGTTCCTCCTCCTGAGGATGTTCTCTTGGCCTCATTTTTCCTAAATTCTGATCATGGCTCCATCTATCAGCACATCTGTCATCATTACAGTAAAATGAATCAAGCTCCATCTGCCTTGAGGAGTTTGAGATAGTAGGGATATGATTTACTGAGCCATTACCACCCCTTTCCTCTTTTATAAATGTGCTTCTTGTGTTCTCATTTTTCGTCTCTGTAGGCTGAACGGAACAATTTGTATCTGCTGGAAACATATCCATCCCCATAAGCCGCGCCACAATGCTTGGTGCATATTGTCTTGTCTTTGTCCGTTTGAAGATTTCCTCATTAATCATTTTCTTCATTGGAACCTCAATTTGATAACATTTCTTTGCAAACCAGTCTTCTTCCACTTTATAGGAGTACTGAAGATTAAAAGTACATTTGAATGGGTAAAGATAGGGCAGAGAATATGACTTGCACAAGATTTTGGATTTTGATCATGCAATGAAACCATAACTAACTTAAAAGAGAAACTCAAAAAAGAGATTAACTTATGATTTGTTCCAAGAGCATAGACGAAGTAACAGTTTTGAAGAGACATCATGATTTCAAGTGACTGTGCATAGCCGGGTTGTTAAGCTAGTAACTGCGTTAAAAAGTATCCCGAACGCAACATTCACACAACAGTGAGAGCAGTCTCCACAGAACCTTACTAGCTATATTAAAAATGTTTCAACGATACATGTACTAGAAAGAAGAATACCGGTATATCTCCCTCAGAGTAATAGCTTTGAGAAGATTCTGCTTGCAGTTCAAAGCTGTTTCTTGGAGCTTCCAGGCCTGCAGAATAGTTCTAGCACTAAAAATTAGGAGACAGGTAAGAAAAGATGACTCAGAGAATTTGATTGTCTCTCATAGCCTCAACAAGCTTTGGGTGGACTATGCTCTTAGTGTTTGTGCAATTGCATGAACCTCCTTTAGATGATTAAATTAGTAATTCATACATAGTTTGACAAAAACATATGGTACAAATACTACCATTTGTTCCTGTAAATTCAGAATGAAATATAGTTAATAAACTAAGTATGGTTGAATAATTGGTTTAAGGGCCCTTTACAGGATGGTTTCAACCTTAACCCAGAGACCCTCCCCTCCTATGACACTTCCCTAATTCTTGCTCTATAAATAACAAACGTACCACTAACACGTGTCTCTTGTGTAAGAACCTTCCTGGCCATGCTGCCCTGAGGTGAAGTCAAAAAGATGCAACAAGCCTCCCATGCAGCCAGCAAGTCCACCAGAAGAAAAGGCTGTTATTCCTTGTCATAATTTCAAGGTCATACCCGCGGAAACCAAATTGTCTAATTTCTTATGAAAAAACAGTATAGACTTGGTTCATCCCCTGCAAAACCCAAAAGTGGGCATACATTACCGGAAGAGGATAAAAAGAAATTTCAGCAGAAGTCAGATGGAGAAAAGCAATATACAACCAAGGGAAAATGTCTGCCAGGTCATTGATTACATGATTTCATGAAGAAGGAAAAAAGACTAATAAGAGAATAACTAAAACAACGACCTCCCTCCTAAATTAATAATAGTTAAATCACTGACATCTTTTAGGTTTATGCTAATTTGCTAGACAAAGGGGGTAAGACTAATTAATCTTTCGTTTAATTCATGAAAAGCTACATTGCATTCCTTGTTATCGGTGCAATCTTTCTAAACTAAGGAAATCAATAATTAGCTTGACTAACATAAAAACTACCAAAAGAACGAAGGAAATAACCAATTTTAACGAATGAGAGCAAAAAGCCAACCTTTATTTGAGTATCACGATCAATCATTATATTTCTAACATGTGGCACATCCTCTTGATATTTGTTCGAGCAGTAACCATCTCCAGGTCTTATCTTCAGTTTGTACGAAAACTTATTTTCATACTATGTTATCTAAAATGCTGAATTTTTTTCTCTAAAAAGCACTCATAAATATACAAGCAAATTTGGAAAAACAAGAATCACAAACTCATATGAGGGACAGACATCTTTATTATTATCTATCAACACGCTAAAAAAAGTAAAAAGAAAAGAAAAGAAAATAACAAATACAGATATAATAGAGAACCAGAAATTGAGGAAAAGTGAAGGCACAAAAAGGAGAACCCAGTCACACTGAAATACATAATATTTGAAAAGAAAAATGAAAAGTAGAAGAGGAACTGTTTTACTATGTGGTTCCTCATTAATAAAATTTAACTCACAAAAATTTCTTCAAATTCATCCTAGTTATATCAGTCCAGTTGATATGGATGAATCAGCAATCAGATCCAAAGAAGGAAATGAAAACATGCAGCACCTAACAAAACGCAACTCAACAATTAGCTTAGGTATCAATTTGTTCATCAAACTCAGGATTACAAAAATTGGTATTCAGCAGGATATATTGACCCAAAATGAAACAAAAGTATAATAGGAACTTACAGAAGAAGAGAAATGAGGAATCAAGTGTTCACCGATACATTTGCATGATCCAGAGAAAGCTAAAGATAAAGGGGAGAGTGCGATTGATTCAATAAACGACACAGAAAGTGAGAGAATCAAAGAACATGAAAAAGGCAAAAGTAAAAGAACAGCAAAGTAGAGAATGAAAGATAGGATTTGCGCAAAGTTGGAGCCCAGAGACGAAGACTGAAATCCATAGCAGCTTCCATTCCATGTTCGCCCAATATCAAAATTCATTCCTATTTTGAATCTAAAATAATATGAAGTTGGTCCCATTACGACAAATAAAGATCTCACATACCAGTTTATTAACGGAATGGAGTGGTATTTTATAATAATTAGGGATTCAGCTCATTGACAGTTACCTTTGCGCACGGTACCTCCATCATTTATACAATGCCCCGTCTTTTGAAATTACTAATTACTACTTAAAATTAAATTGTGATTACGAGAAGATGTGAATGAGGAATGATGATTGAAGGGGTGGGTCACGTGTTTGTTAGCCTGTAAATGGGACCAATTTCGACAGCTTTAAGCTAAGCCACATGCACCTCTGTTTTTCTTTTATATTCTCTGTATAGACATCATGCAACCAAGGCCCCTGGGCTTTCCAATCTCACACACTTGTTCACAAAATTACGTCTCAATTATTGAATGATTTGTGTAGTTTAAAACACCAAGTTCCCACTCTCAATACCAACAACATCAAACATATTGATGCTTTTCTGGATGTGTTATAATAGGAGGATGACGGACCTGTAACACCCGCCCCGCCCTAAATAGATACCTCAATCCATTGCCCCAATACCCCTGCAAACATACATCCAAAACAAGACCTAATCTTCTACCAGAAACATTCTAACTACTTCTGACACAAATCTCTAACAAGAGACATTCTTAACTTTTCCTGACAGGCATGCAGTCACCATCAATACAACACAGTTAACAATGTATTCCTGCTTCTCTTCAACCTAAGTTTTTATAGTATAAAAGGGTCACTAAGACGCAGCAAACAGACAGCCTACAAACAAAGAATCTCACTACTCTCTACAGCAAAACTGTATAATAGCATTGACCAAACAGTGAACCGAAAGTCAAACAGATTTAAAGACCATTAATCATACAGCAAAGCCTTCTCCTGATAAACATCTTTAAAATTGGCCAACGGAGAACCAATTAAAACAACACCAGTAGGTGTCAAGATAGCAGGCAGGCACAACTAACTACTTTGCAAGCTCAGGATTATGTTAAACATGTCATAATGGAAGCATATACATAACTCTGCGTGGCAACAAATTGACAGTTAACTGAGGAGAATAACAGGTCAAACAAGAAACCAATTTAAACTGATAAAGAACAATATCTAAACCAGTTAACTGAGAACTTTAAGGTTTTTTAAGTACAGAACCATTTGGCTATCTTAACTAAGCTACTCTGAAAAAGAGAGCTGCAAAGCAACTACTTATCAAAGAAAATTAAACTCGAATTTAGGTCATTATATCCTACGCAATGCCTACACAAATTCGTTTGTATCTTCCAATTGCACCCTCAGTCAGATACACTCCCTGCTCTACTCATCATCCTCGTCCTCCTAAAACATGAAGGAAAACAAACAATCAATTTACTAGAACTATAAAATAAGAAACTAGAATTTAAAGTTTACTTGATGATTTGAACTGCATTTACCTCTCCACTCTCATCTTCATCATCTTCGTCATTCACTTCAGATTTGGACTTATCAGACTCATCCTCCTCTGCTGCATTTGCTCCCTCAGCCTGCAAACAATCCAGTAATTTGAAAATGTATTATGTCATATTTTTGTTAATCAATGAATACAAGATTAAATAGGCAATTACAATTTTCTTGTTGTAAGCCTGCATATTCTTGTTGTAATCAGCCTTCCTTTTCTCCGCTTTGGCAACATAGGGTGCCTTCTCCTGAAATTTCCACATCATGAAATTAGATCATTAACACAATTGATTTTCACAAGAAAACTAGTGGTTCTAACAGAATTTTATTTAACATATAATGCTTACAGCTTCTGACAGTGATTTCCATTTGTCACCACCAGCTTTGCCAACCTAATTCAGTGAAAACGAATTATAACAGCACTTGTACATAAATACACATACAAATCGACATACTGTAAAGACTGCAATTGAATTGAAATGAACTTTAAGATCTGCAACAAATTAATTTACTTACAACAGATACAGATTTGTTGTTAGGATGCTTCTCTTTGTACTGCGTCCTAAACTCTTCCCTATAAACGCCAAAATTCATAGGATCATAGTCAAAATACCTATTCAAATACTTCATTATGAAAAACAAAACAGATCAGTTAAAAATTTCAAGAGATTCTCACATAAAAACGAAGAAAGCACTAGCAGGCCTCTTAGGCTTGTTAGGATCCTTCACAGGTTTCTCCTTCTTCGCAGGCTTCTTACCAGCTCTATCCGTTGCAGCACCTTTCCTCTTCAACCTACAACAACAAAAAATCACCAACAAATCATTCTCCGTACGATTCAAAACCAAAAACCGATCAAGCACTACACCGATCACAGATCTAAAATTTCATCAAATATCACAAAACTACAACGCAAACAAACAAAAACCGTAACAAAATCGACAAAACTCACTTAGCATCAGAAGCTTTAGTCTCAGGCTTTGATTTACCCCCTTTCATCGTTTACCTGCAGAAAAAACAAAGAAAACGGTGAAAATCGGTGAGAAATGGAGGAAAAGGAAGGGGAGTAGGTGAGAGTCAACGGCGCGATGAGTAAGAGTTTACCTTTAGGGTTAGGAGTTTGGAGAGACAAGAGAAAGATTATGGGGAGTAAAAGGTGCGTTTGGGTTGGGTAGAAAGTGAAGGGCGAAACGGTCATAAGACCAATCCATTGAAGTCCGGATTTAGGCGGGATTTCTAAAATCTTTTTGCCACGTCACCGATCCTTGTCCTTCCACTCTATGGGATACTCGAGTAACCGCTGGATTGACATATTATCCATCCATCCATTTAAATTTAATTAATTAATTATATTAAACAAATTTCTGTGTTAGTTGAATTAGGGGCGGATTTACGCTGATGCGCGCAAATATAGAACCGTTCAACCATTTATCGATGCAAGTCTGATTAGGGTTTATTTTTCCGTCCCTCTCACCTCGATTCGTTAGGGTTTTCTTCGATTCAAGCTTTCTTTCGGTTTTGAGATTCAGATTTCCTTGGTTTTCGTTAGGGGATTGGTTAAGCGTTCAAGGATTCGATATCTCGCAGCCATGTATAAATCGAGAGGGTAAGCTCAAATACTGTTTCTTACTTATTGTGTTCTATCGCGATTATGTTATTCTTATTTGTTCCAGTGTGACTCTTGTTAGCTGTTTGTTGTAGTGGTGGTGTGTAGATTGAATTTAGATTACCGAAGTTACGAAGTCTCATTCTTGTTTGTCAATTTTGATCAATTGGAATCTAAAATTCTGGATTGTTGT
>JAYMTB010001542.1:0-10685 GCA_036897585.1 Francoa sonchifolia | reverse complement strand
CTATACCTTTCTGCAGGCATGTCTTCCTTTAATGGAACCCAAGCAAAAAAAGAAAGATAATGGACAGTTGATGAAGAGATGTTGCTTGCGAGTTAAATGCTTCATTGGTAAAGTAATAAATTTTGTTGATAAATTGAGATAGTTTTTTTTTCCACTAATTGGCTGTTATTAGATCTAAATTTTCTGTATCATTTGTTTTGCTGCAACAAACACTCCTGTACTTGCAGACACTGACGCTGGTTTCAGTCCAACACCTTGTAAGGTATGGAGTGTCTGCATGGTTTCAATCCAACACCTTGGTGACATTTTTTGCATTCGCAAATTCAAAAGAGTTGCATCTTTGAACAAATTTCATAAAAACAGTAAGATCCATATTTTTGAAACAATTAAAATCCTACATTTGCCTAAAGTCCTGAAAAGCTTTTATTTGGTGGTATATTATCTTCAAAGCTTCCTAAAACCGAAAAACAAAAAAAAATAGTTGAGTGGAAGTAGAACTAGATTAAGGCGACTCATAGGCACGAGCAAGATACTTGCAGGAAAAACTTTATATACCCTCATGTGCCAATTTTGCATGCCATGAAAATTGGGTAGGGTGATTGGAAAAGAGGTTAAATAGAAGCCATAACATTGCATAATCAGTTTACATTTTTACTGTTGGGATAATGACTGGATTCTGAATTTGATAGACTGATTTGGCGCACCACAGTCCTTTTACTACCTCTCTGAAGAACTTCGGAAATAAGCCTTTGGATAAAGAAAAAGGTATATATTTTTCCATTGTAAATATGTAAGTATTTCCTATTGGTATGCTCATTATTCGGTGTTCTCGTTTTAATACTTTCTAAATCTGTAGAGATTAACGTAGAAATTTATAAAGATGGAAAACCATTGGCTTCTTTTCAACTCGAAAGAGAATATCAGGAATGGATTCTTCAAATGCATCATGAATATGATAAAGAAATCAACATTGGGGAGGATCACCCTATTCTTGTTGTCAGCCCCAAAAACAAAAAGGAACTTGGCATTTCATCTGACGGTTGGTGTGACATGATATATCTAGTATTATATTTTTATTTGTTTTAGGTTGACTAAGCCTGTGTGCAGAATTTATTCTTTTGACTCAGTCCCTTGTGTTTGTTCTTTAATAACTTTGTGTATTTTTTTAAACTTGTAGTTGTGAGGGTGCATCGGTCTTTGAAGTGGAAAAAAGCTTCCTGGAAACATGGACAGAAAATAAAAATTTTGAAGGGAGCGTGTGCTGGGTTCCATAAGAACAATGTATATGCAACATTTGAATATTTTGTGGTTGAAGGATTTGAAGGGGATGCTGGTGGTGAGTTATTGTTCTGTAACTTGTAAGCATTAGAATTGACTGAAACTTCTTTCTTCTACATAACAACCAGGTGTACCTCATTTGTGTCATTAATATGTAAGTATGTTGAATGTGCTGTCAATTTGGTGAATCTTACCATCCATTTTTCTTTTTGGATCGTTTGTATAGGTGACGCTCGAATCATATGAAGGTATTGTACAATTGTGCTACAGTATTTTTATTTGTTATATAGACCTTGTTCTGTAAATAATTTCTCAATTTCACATGTATTTTAATTGCTTCTTTTCTGGAAGGCCCTTAGGTCTCCGGATGAGAATGGATGCACCCTTGCAGTAAATGATGGGAATGCATGTATCGATCTTCACAATTCTTTATCTTTGCCGATAGGTGTTATAGATTCCGGAAAGGTTAGCTATTGGTAGTTGTGGTTTTGATATGACTTCAGTTTATGTTTTGACTTTTTATTGTCTGTGCTATGCAATTGTGTAACTCGCTAAATTTTGAGCTTTTATGATTAGTGCCTGGCTGTTGAAAAAACTGAGTGGGAGAACCAGTTTGTGAAGAAACTTCAGAGAATGCCTGCTAAAATTGACTTGTTAGGTGCAGAGCATTGTCAGGAGTTGGAGTTTGATGGGGTCAGTATATTCATATTGCTCTCCCTATATTTTTGTCATTCCATTAACATCTGAGAAAATAATCCTATGTTTGATTGCCAAGAAAATTAAAAAAGAAATGCAACTCTAAAAATAATATAATATTGAAGAGGAACAAAATTTTATGTTCTACATCCTTAACGAGCTCGTGGATCACAATTATTTTTTGTCTGTTTCGTTTCTTCCAATCAAGCATCTTCAAGTGAGGTAAATTGTGAGTTATACTTTCTGTTTTAGGTCCTACCTGTTGATAATCCAGTTCAGGCTGGATACACCCCTCCAAGAAAAATTGTGGCAGTTCTTCGGCCTTCCAGCTTCACTTCTTCTATTGCATCAAATAACTTAGATCAGAAGCACATTGTTAACAACAATTCAGAGATGCACTTAGAAGTCAAATATAGGGATGAGACAAAGGATTCTGAAGATGTGCACCATATTTATTCAACACGTGTAGCTCCTTCATCCCACAAAGGTTTTAATGGATTATATATTTTCCCTCTTCGAGTAAATTTTCAGAAAGCTGGTGTTTATACGTTTACATTATCTCTTGTAAGTGATAAACTAAATTCTAAACATATATTGGTTTCTGTATTATATAACATACTTCAAATCCTTTTCCAAAAATGCTCTTTTTTACGTTGGAATATTGTTTACCAGCAAGAGTCAACTTGTAAGAATTTTGTTACCAAAGTGCTGGTTAAGGCATCTTGTGAGGTTGGAAAATGGGAAGTTTTGGATCAGAAGGCACCATATATTGTAAGGTGAGAAACTATTATTAGACTTGATGTTATCTATCAAAGAGCTACATCGTTAGCAATCTGGATTCTACATATTTGGTGGCATGATATGCAATGCATGTTTCACAATGAATGATGTATGCTTCGTATTTATAAGTTCTAACAGTTTGTCATTTATAGATCTTGCCCTTTGATAAGAACATAGATTTACTTCAACAACAAAATAGCTCCTTGATTTTACAAATTTGGAAATAGAAGATTTTCCTAACATTATGATACTTAAAAGACTAATTTAGGTTCATTTATCATCTACTATGGCCAATCCAGGTTCATTTCTTCAATGCCATTTTTTTGGTTTTTTTCTTTATTTTGGTATTTTATTTTCAATCAAGATGTCTTATAATGCTATTGGGTAACCTATATAAATAAATTTCTTCCCTTTCTGTTGACTTGGCTGATGCATGGAAATAGTACTGCTTTATTTCTTGCCTTGCCACTTTTCTTAATTCATGTTTTTCCTTGTGCATCCACTCATAACTGCCACATATTATGATAGCTTGACATTCTATTTACATATTTACCTAATACAACATTTTCCTTTTGCATTAAATCAAAATATTGGAAAGGGTTGGTTCGTGTTTTCCGCCTTTCTCTGTGGCATGTTATGACATCTATGGCAACCGGATACCGTTTACATCAATTCCAGAAGTTTTGGCAGAACTTCGTACAGAAAAGGTTGTGCCTATCCATGTAGATAAAGTGAACACCATCCTGTTGTCCAATAATTTGACTCTGAAAGTACAGGTATCATTTTGATATCCATGTCTTTCATTGATGCACTTTCATAGTCAGTGCATTAGGGCTTACATAACTGTTGACTGCAAAAATGATTTGCTAGAGTATTTCCTAATCTACAGGATCTAGTGATTGTAAGTAATGACTTGGACAAGATTCGACCAAGTTACAACGCCAATCTGGTGATACGTTCACGAGATCAGTTATTCTCAGTTTCCATTCCCTGTCAAGGTATTCTGTCTATATTAACTGTCACTCAAGCTAAGACAGAGAATTAAGAACTTGTTTTATTATGTTGGAAATGTGTTTATGCCAATTACTCATCTTTCATTTATTTTGATTTACTGCATCAGTCACTCCTGGATCTTTATGGTATGTTATGGCCTTGCCACCAGTACAGGAAAACCAATTGCGTCCTGGTTCCACAATTAGTGAACTCGTACTAGAGGTACTTCAAATAATTGTTATCATTTCAGAGCAAGATTGTGTGCCATGTTTCCTCTTTTTATCGTCGTACCTTTTTCAGCTTTAGTGACATTCCATGTCTTTTTCTTGCTTAAGGTTGTTTTCACTTGTTAAATCTTCACATTGATTATGCTATTTCTTTTCTTTTTCGCTAATTTGTACTATTTGTTGTGGAGTATCTCAATTAAGAGTATATATACGCAATCAGACGGAACAAAATAATTTTATCAGAAACACATTGTGAGCCTAACTGCTACAATGCTGTTTCCTTCAGATTGTCTATGAGTATTCTTCTGCTTTTTATTTCCTATCTAACATGATGTGCCTACCTTCTCCTCAGATGTTTGATGAATTTGGAAATCATGTTACACAAGATTTAGAAGTACAATTGATTGTTGATGGATTTCTTATCCAAGATCAAACTGGGCCTAAGCGCAAGGTGAATTACTTTTATCCTTTTTCAAGCATGTCATTCTATGAAACTTGAACATGCTTCGCAAAGTACATTAAGAAATGTTTCATGAAAGCCTTCTTATTTATAATACTAGCCTTTAGAATTGTATTGTTTCCGCGGGGGGATGATGGGGGACAGTGGGGAACGGATGTTGCTTTGGTTGACATTGGGGGCAGTTTCAGGTGAAGTTAGTATTATCATTGTCTTGGTTTTATCAATATTTTTGTTATGTGATGTTTTTTTTATTCGAAACTGCCACTTGGGAAATATATCGAACCTTTTAATTTTATGTGATTGTACATACGATATCAACTGGGCGCAGGTACCTGGTCATGGCATGTTTTTTACTGGTTTTTGATCCCATCCAGAATATTTTTTGTGAGTGTTAGTTAGCTTCATTTGTATGGACAATCTTTTACCCAGTATTACATTTCTTAACCTCTGTTCTCCAATATCCATAATTTTCAGGAAAGCAATTGCGTCTTTGTTTCCTTTTTAAACTGTATTCTTATTATTTTGAGCATGAAAGTATCAGCAATAGACTATTAGGGCTTAAAGCTTGCGTAGATTCTGTTAAGCATGGAAATGAGATCTGTTATGGACTGGAATTTCCTCACTGGCATCTTTTTCAAT
Source organism: Francoa sonchifolia (assembly GCA_036897585.1). Classification (NCBI taxonomy): domain Eukaryota; kingdom Viridiplantae; phylum Streptophyta; class Magnoliopsida; order Geraniales; family Francoaceae; genus Francoa; species Francoa sonchifolia. The sequence goes on along the minus strand of JAYMTB010001542.1, from coordinate 5,612 downwards.
TTAGGTGGATAACCACGGACGCACTGACCTTAGTGGCCTTTTGACAGTAACAGGCAGTTATGGATCAAATGGTATGCTCCTCATCTACTAGAAATATCTATAATTATATAGATCTTGGACTACTTTTTTTTTTCTTTTCTTTTCTTTTCTTCTTGAATTAAGAAAGATAACAACTTTAAAATCGGAGTAATACTGTTAAGTTAGTATACAGAATGGAAGGAGTTTTAACATGGTTCAGGAAATGACACATAATATAGTAATTAGTTTACTCAATAGTTCCTGGTATTTGTGTTTCATTTGCTATATTGTACCGTCTATTGTTTAATTCACTTCATTTCCCTACAGTATCCTTTTCTGTATCATTGGACAGTAGAGTCTTTTTCAGGCAAGATTTTCAAATTGAGAAAAGGGAGCTTCAGCTTGCATCAAGGGTCAGTATTGCTTTGAAACTAATTGTGAGATTAATTCCATTCCTGTAGCATTTATTTATATACATGATTTCAGGTACCTGAGCATTGTACTGCTGGTTCTCAACTGGAGGATGTTGCTTTTCAAATTATTAATTCTGAGGGTGTAGTAGATGACACTATTCATAACGATGACAAATCTGGTCACTCTCACATGCTTACTATAAAGTCAGAGTCTTTTAATGGAGATGATTCTATACGATATGCTTTCAGGCATGGGTGCTGCATTGTCCCTGCTATTCCTTTGCCTCAAAGTCAAGGGACCTTTTCCTTTATAGCTGCTCACTCTCGTCACCCAGAGTTTCATCTGAGTATCAAGGTTGGAATGCTTTTTGCAATGATTTTACAAACGCCAATTTAATTTATTATAAGCTTTATGTGCAGATTCCTGTTATGCAAGCTCCAGAAGTGGAGCATGATGAGATTCAATCTCCGTGCTCAGATCGGAAGGTCTTGCTCCTCCAGGACTCACCTCCCATTAAGGATGTGGGAAACTTAATGTTGTCCATCATAAACAATGAGGTACATGCAATATCTCATCTGTGTACGCCCCAAAAAATTATACGCAAAGTTTTATTATACCAACCTTCCTAAGAAAACATACTTATTTTTATGCACCTTTTGAATTACAACTTTGAAATATTTTAAATCGATTTAAAAGCCAATATGTTGATGTTTCAGAAGATCCGAGTTCTCTTTAGTATTTTTTCCATCATGAATCTGGCGAATCTTTGTAACGGTACCAATGTGTAATGTTGCAACATTTGTTCTTTTATTTCAGAATTTAATTATGATATCTTGAACTTTTTTCACTCCAGGGACTTGAACGTGACATGGTCAGACTTGGTGAGGTCATTGGCAATCATGAGCGGACATTGGAAGTAATGCATGCTCGTAAGGCAGAAATTGACCAATATTTGTGTAAGAAGCAAGTTTGTGTGTCAATTAAACAATTTATTTATTTTTTGCAACTGAAAGAAAAGATAGTTATGTTAAAAGAAATTTGGATTTTGATGTGTAGATGAAGGGTACCAATGATATACAAGCCTTTATGAAAAACAAAGAGTTTTTTATTATCTTTCTTTAGTTTTGGAGGTGGTTACTAACACTGTGCATTTGTGCAAAATGTTATTACTTGTTATCTTGAGAATCGTTTGGTATTCTTGATTAATGTTTCAGCATCTGTGGAAAATTTTGTATTGGAGGATTTGGACAACTCGAGAAAGGAAATAAAGAAACAGATTGAAAGCAGAGGTGATACTGCAGCTGCTGTTCTCAGCAGTCTTACTAAAAAGTTTCCATTCCGGGCCCCGCAAAGACACTTCATGGAGGATATTATAGGGTTGGTTGCACTTCTTGGAACAGTTCACACAAACAAGTTAAGCAGGTAATCACTCTTCCTTTATTCATTTCTTCATTTCCTTCACATGACTTGAAAAAGTTTATTCTTCACTTCTCATTTGAAATCTGTCGGAATTATTCTTTTTGCAGAATATTAGCAGATTACCTAGGTGAAGAGAAAATGGTTGCTATTGTGTGTAGATCATATGCAACAGCTGGTCTTCTCGAGAAGTATGAACACAATGGAGAGGTTGATTGCAAGCGATCCCTTCATGGTGAAGCAGCTGCCCTCCGAAAATCTATAAATGGCCGGTTCCGTCTTATATGCCTCGAGAACATAAGGTACTAGAGATAGTTCATAAACGCATCAGTTGAGTTACTCATTGTAAATTCGTTTTGGCAGGCCTTATAGTGGAAAGTTTGAAGGCAGTGATTCTCAGAGGAAGCTATCCTTGCCTGATCCTACATTACCAAATGGAGTTGTTCCATTGGGTTTCATGGGGTATGCAGTAAATATGATTAATGTCGACATTGATCATTTGCACATAAGAACAAATGCAGGCCATGGTCTTCGGGAGACGCTATTCTATCATCTTTTTGGTGAGCTTCAAGTTTATGATACCCGAGAACACATGTTCAGCGCTTGCAATTGTATCAAACACGGTGCTGTATCTCTAGATGGTGGGATTCTGATAGACAGTGGAGAGATTAATCTTGGATATGGGTAAGCATTGCTCTCTCCCTATAGGTAGATACTCGTGAGTTGTGATTTGGCATAATAAAACTTTGATTTTTCAGGAAACCAGAAATATGTTTTCCAGTTGCATCAGAAACTGAGATGGTTGTCAGTTCTCTGGAGAATATGAAGATGCAAGAAAAGACCGCAACCTTAAAGTCAGAACTAAGCACTGTTATACAAGTGATAGGTAAAGAGACTAAAGCGCGAGAGAAAGCAGTGAAGAAATTCAGCAAGAAAAAATCCAGATATCTCCAACTCCTGGATAATGTTGAACAATGCTGTTCGCAGTATGGATCCAATGCAACTAACAGCAGCCAAAACGCCGCCTAATTATTCTGCAGACCTGTTTGTACACATTTTTGAGTCATAATTAATAGGAAAGTGATGGAAGGAAACCGCAGATTAATTTGTTATATTAAAATTATAGTGTATTTGTGCTGTGGATGGAATGGAATGGATGGATTCAATCATATGAAGTTAGAAAAAGAAAATAGTGATAAATTAGAATTTTCTTATGCTGCAATGTTTTTTTTTATTATTATTAACCTATTTTTGTATTACTCGTTTTTTATTAGTAAAAATTACAAATAAAAATATTGTTCAGTAATAAATAATATCTTTTGCTCTTATATATCTATTTTATAACAATTAAAAACTGTGTTTGTATAAACACCATAATTTTTAATATTAATTTTTTTATTACTAAAATTTAATTAAAAATACGAAATTTGAAAGACCCACCTAACTCTAACCAATATATACCAAACAAAAATGAAAAATAATTTGTGAATTGAAAATTGAAAATTGAAAATTGAAAGTTTGAGGAGGGGGTGAAAGCAGCGAGTCAAAGATTCAGCTCGCCGATGTTTCAATCCACTGATCAGGTACGTTTCTTCATCTAGATACTCTGTGCTTGATAGCCGAGAAACGATGAAATTGGAAAATTATTTAGTCGGACAACTGCTTGGTGTTTGAATTTGTTGCTGTGAGGTTTCGAAATTTGTTGTTGTTGTTGTTGTGAGACTCTAGATTTTCTTTACTTCTCACCAAAGGGAAAGACGGGTTAGGGTTATTTTTTTTCTCCGCTGTTGCTTTGTAGGAGGTGAAGTGATGGGGGAGGAATTATAATGTATATGTGCATGTAGGGTACATGATTGGTGCTGATGCTCTTGAATAAGTTGATTAGCACAAAATTGTAATGAAAGGAAAATTACCGTAATTGTGTATTAATACAGTGAGTTTGGGTTCTGTGTTCTCAGTATCTTGTGTGTAATAATGGCATGGAAGTGGCAAAATGATTATGAAAATTGGTATTGGTTCTTGAATCACCAATGAAAGATCACTAGAATTATGGGTCATATACTACATCTATAACTTGGAGTTGATCCCGTACAATGACAAAGTCATCAGAAGTGAAAAAGCATTATTGGTACAATGTTAATGGATTAATATGTTTAAATTTTAACACTTGCACTTAATTTTAACGTTGTTAGCTACATTTTGGGGAAAGTGAACTGAGAGGGCTAAAAAATTTAGCAATGTGGTACCTTTGCTGCGATATGGTGCCACAAGTTTCTTGCCTCTGAAGAACATGAAAAGTTGCACTCCTGGTGTAGCCTGTAAGTTAAAGCTTTTAAGGGGACTATGTGCCCACATTTTCTCTCAGAGTGGCTTATACAGCAGCAAACTGCAAAAGTTTATAACTCCAGAGTTTTCGCTTGTACCCATATATATATTGGATTCTAAAAAGACAACATATATGAAAAAGCTTATCAGTTAGGAATTTTGTTGTAAGATCAGTTATTCTGCACATTCCATAGGTGATTAGTGTTTTATGGACCTTATTTAGTTGAGTATCCAAAGTCTTTCTCGCTCTCTCTATCCAAGTTTTTGAGTGTGTTGTTTGTGTTACAAATTTACTGAGATCCCATGGGATGAACAAAGCCCGTTTATACGTTACCTGTCATTTTCTTTCTCTCTATGGAGGTTACTGCATGTGTAATGTTCTCCCACTTTACAGCATTCCATTCAAACAATGGTCTTGCCGGTCGAAGATTCATCTGCATTGATGATTGTGGATCAAGCCGGAGCTTGCCCTCCCCCGAAGGATGAATATCATAGTGGAGGACTCTCGGCTGCAGAATCAATCGTCAATAGTTCTAAGGTTGGAATAACAATTCAAAACATGATGTTAACACTCCGTTAATTGTGTGTTTAAGTGTAAATAATATTCTTTTTTATATATATAGTTTTTAAGATTGCGATCAAAAGTTAAAACTATGATGCATAATCTTATTCCGATGTAAGCTCACGGCATATGGATTATATCGATGTCAGGGACTAGGCTGTCGTTCAAGCAAATTAATGTTGCAATATTTTGATCCATGCAGATTCTTCAAGACGATCTACAATCAATAGGGCTAACAATTAAACAGCATGAAGAGAAAATAAAGCTTCTGAAGGCTCAGAAGAACAAATTAGATGACTCCATTCTCGATATGCAAGGTATACTCTCATGATCACAATATGTATAGAATTGTAAATATTTTGTTTTATAGGCGTACTTTGGCTAGAAAACCGTGATCCAAATATTCAATTAGAACAATTTTGTTATAGAATATCTAAAAGTTGAACATAAGTTGAACCTAAGCCATCCGATTGAGCACACATCAGCTGTGGACGCACTAGCCATTGGTTGCATTGACTATGCTTTCAATTGCAATCGTTACATACAGTCCATTTCATACTATTAGCCAAAAATGGTAGTGTTGGCTTCAGTTCAAATTTCTTAACTTTGTGAGATGATTTGGATTTATACTTGTTTAACTTTTTTCCATGTTCAGTTAAAAATTTACAATCATATATCAAGTAGTTTATCTGTTCTGATACTGATGGTCCAATATCTCTCAGTTATTCTTGGAAAGTATCATTCTTCAAGCTCACCTATGGTTGGAAAGGAGAACTTTTCTCACCAACAGAGTGAGGAGCAAACAACTGAGCAGATTTTAAAGCATGAAAAATCTGCTGCTGGCATTTATTGCCAGCTGAAAATTCGTCATGGCACT
>JAYMTB010001541.1:0-10686 GCA_036897585.1 Francoa sonchifolia | reverse complement strand
AGAAGGGGTATGAAATTGTATTTAAAGGTGGAATTTGCAAGATTTATAATCAGCAGCAGAACTTGTTTGTTCAAGTTGATATGACACCGAATATAATGTTTACTCTTCATCTTCATGATTCTGCTCATGCTTGCTTCACGACAAAATTAAAGGAGGAAGCATGTATTTGGAATTTTAGATATGGACATCTTAATTTTGGTGGCTTGCGGAAAATACACCATAAACAGATAGTGGAGGGACTTCCTCCAATCACAATACCATTAGGAGTTTGCGAAGACTGTGTTGTCATCAAGCAACACCGAGCTCAGTTTCCACAAGGCAAGGCGTGGAGGGCTAAGAAGTAGCTTGAGTTGGTTTATTCAGACCTTTGCAGTCCAATCTCACCAATTTCTAATGGAGGTAAACGATATTAGATCACATTCATTGATGATTTCAGTCAAAAGGTGTGGGTGTACTTCTTGTAGGCAAAAACTGAAGATTTTTAAGCATTCAAGAATTTCAAAAGTCTTGTCGAAAAGGAGAGTGGCAATCTAATCAATGTTCTTCGTACTAATCGTGGAGGGGAGTACAAGTCTCTTGAGTTTGATCATTTTTGTACGAAGCATGAAATTCGTAGGCAACTTACTGTGGCCTATACGCCTATACACCATAACAAAATGGTGTATGTGAGAGGAAGAATCGAACCATCCTCAACATGGTTCGAAGTCTACTACGAAAGAGTGAAATTCCAAAGAATTTTTGGCGAGAGGCAGTAAATTGGAGTGCCCATCTCTTGAACGAAATCCCCACACTTGTTGTTATGAATATGACTCCTAAAGAAGCTTGGAATGGACGAAGGGCAACGATTGATTACTTCAGAATTTTTTGGTGTATTGTATATGCCCATGTTCTAGATCAGAAGAGGAAAAATCTTGACGATAAGGGAGTAAAATGTGTATTTCTTGGCGTAAGTGATCAAACAAAAGCTTACAAACTCTATGATCTTGTGACCAAGAAGATAATAATCAGCCGTGATGGAGTGTTTGATGAAGAAAGGTTCTGGCCTTGGAATGATCAAGCTAAAGGTGCGGCACTAATTGCAGCTGATTTTGACGAAATTAACAAGGAAGACCAACTGCACAATTTGACCTTAACTAGTAACAATTCTGACCTTATTGAAGATGAGGAGCAACAACCCAATTCCGAAGCTACGGCAACACATGGTGAACTCCCCCAACATCACCGACAAAGGCCAGCATGGATGAGAGATTATGAGGTGTCCGAAGTTGATCAAAGTGAAGATCCATTAACTCATTTTGCTTTGTTTGCAGATAGTGAACCAACTACTTTTGACGAAGCAGTAAAATATCAAAAGTGGAGAGATGCAATGGATGCTGAAATTGAAGCAATTGAGAAAAACAACACTTGAAGGATGGATGATGGATTGATGAAGGAAAAATGAGAGAAAAATGGAAAAGGATCCCCGAGAACGGCGCCAAAAATTTGTTGCAGTCTTAACAATCTAAATGCTATGCAAGTGTACGTGTCGCAATCAAGTAATACAATGATAAGAAAGTATCGTTCCCTCGAGAATTGAACACTAAAAAGAGAAATTGAAATGAAATAAATGTGATGTGGAATTAATTTTTTGTGTATAAAATTGAGAATTAACTACTAAAAAGCAATTAAACACTAACAAATTTAACAACTCAATTAAAACAATCAAGCACAGAACAAAAGTCTAAATCTGAATGTCTAAGGAACTCAGGTTGTTGAATTCCTTTATGATGAAATGGTAAAATAAGATTGTTGTCATGATGCTATGATAAAACCTTCTATGCTAACCTCAATTAAAATTTATTATAGGATTCTTTCGAACTCGCTATGAGTAAAATATCTAAAATATGATTCAACATATTCCTATGTGAATTTAATTTAAGAGTTCAAATTAATCTCAGAATTGATTGGGCTATGTGAAGTAAACTACATATTCCTATGTCATTCACAAATCAACCACAAAACTAGGTTAACTCACACTATTCAAGCTAGATCTCACTCGGATTAATCTTTCCTGATTTAATCTCAAGCTAGTTCATATCAATTGATGGCCAAACAATGAATATAATAAGCAATTAACACAAGCATTGAATAAACATAGAGATGAATCACCAAGCATTCAATCAACAACCAACAATTTAACTAAATCAAAGGGTTCATCAACAACCCAAGCTAAAATATTTAGTTCATGGTAATGTTTACAAAATCCAAACTAGATGAAATCATTGTGCTCAATAGGAAAAAGATAAACACTACAAAAATTTTAGAAAAACAATGATTGTAAATGGAGCTTTGATGAAATGGGTATAACGATCTTCGTCACCAAAAATCTTCTTCTTCTTCCTCTTGCTCTCACCAAAAATCTGAAGAAAAATCAATGGATTCGAAGGTTGGGTGATGGATTGATGAAAGAAAATTGAGAGGAAAATGGAAGAAGATAAGTGAAAATTGAGTTGGTTCGTCAAATCCCCCTTTTAATTGTGTTTTTTCCTTTTTTTTTTCCATGTGATTTTTCGGGTTTTCGGGCTAAAATTGGTGGGTTTTGCGAGAATCCATGTCTTGGGGCACCGCGGCGCCATGCCAACTGTTTGTGGGTGGGCAGCAGCTGCGGTTGCCATCCCCACTATTTGTGGGTGGGCATTTGTGGTGATGTGGTTCCTTGCTTTCACCAAATCCTCCGTAATTTCAGTCGTTTTGGTATCTTTCGACGTTTCTTCATCCGTTTTGATTCCTTTTTTAGTGCGGCTACTTTATTTTCTTCATTTTGCATCAAAACGCTTCCGAAAATGTCATTTCTTCAATATTTTCAAATACTTATAGAATATATAGAAAACACAATTTAGGAATCATAAAATCTCGATTTTAAACAAAATATTAAGCGTAAAGGCATCCAAATATTATACTCAATATCGATCCATCAGGAATTAACAAATCCTCCCAAAGGCCACAACACTATTGGTGTCAAGTGGGTCTATAAGACAAAGCTGAACAAGGATGCTGGCATTGACAAATACAAGGCGCGCCTGGTAGCAAAAGGCTAAAAGCAAGAATTTGGAGTGGATTACGAAGAGGTGTTCGCGCCAGTTGCGAGACTTGAAACAATTTGGTTGGTGATTGCATTAGCTGCTAAAAAATCGTGGCCTTTCCACCACTTAGATATGAAGTCTGCCTTTTTACATGGTGATCTCCAATAACAAGTATTTATTGATCAACCTCCTGGGTATGTGAAGCCAGATTGTGAGCATAAAGTATACAAACGAAAGAAGGCTTTATATGGATTAAAGCAAGCTCCTCGAGCTTGGTACAGTAGGTTTGAAAGAAGGGTTTATCAAGTGTATTTATAAACATACTTTGTTTATTAAGGTTGGTCATGATGGAAAACTATTTTTGGTATGCTTGTATGTAGTTGATCTCATTTACACAGGGAATAATGGTGCCATGATGGAGACATTTAAGCAATTCATGATGCATGAATTTGAGATGACAGATCTCAGACTAATGCACTATTTCTTAGGCATTGAAGTTAATCAATCTGCTGCTGGTACTTTTCTTTGCCAAAAGAAATATGTGCAGGAGATTTTGGAGAAGTTTCAGTTAAAGGATCGCAATTCAGTTGCCACACCAATAGAGGTTGGATTATAACTCACCAAAGATCCTGGTGGTAGGAAAGTGAACAACACCATGTACAAGCAAATTGTGGGGAGTCTCATGTACTTAACAGTAACAAGGCCAGACATCATGTATAGTGTTAGTACCATTAGTAGATACATGGAGAGTCCTATTGAAAAATACCTTCAGGCTGCTAAGCATATTTTACACTATTTGAAAGGGACTACAACTTTAGGATTATTTACAAGAAAGAAGAAAGTTCAGATTTGCTTGGTTTTATTGATAGTGATTATTTAAGTGATATTGAGGATCGAAAAAGCACCTTAGGCTATGTATTTATGCTTGGTTCAGCAGTTGTCTCGTGGTCTTCAAAGAAACAACTCATAGTCACACTTTCAACAATAGAAGCCGAATTTGTGGCTACCACTTCAAGTGCTTGTCAAGCTATTTGGTTGAGGAAGATTCTTGTAAAATTTCAATTCGAATAGCATGAGACAACAATAATTTTTGGGGACAGCAATTCAGCCATTAAATTGTCAAAGAATCCAGTTCTACATGGGAGGAGCAAGCATATAGATATGAAGTATCATTTCTTTGAGGGATTTTACAAAAGATGGTGTGATTGATCTTGTTTTCTGCAGAAGTGAAGATCAAGTTGCTAATTTGTTCACAAAGTCCCTCAAAATTGTCGCATTTTAGAAGTTAAGAAAACTCCTTGGAGTTTGTTTAATGGATGCTTCAGATTAAAAGAGAGTTTGTTCCTATGTTTTAAACTGATCACTTGCAGTATCGGTTTAAGGGAGAGCATGTTAGAAAGAATTAAAATATATTACTAATAAAGTAGTTAGTTAGTCATGTGTGTTGTCCTATTCAAAAGAACAGTAGCTTAGTGGATCCTAGTATTTAGGAACATGGATCAAATTTGTTGATATTCTTTGGTTATTTTTTTGCTTTTCTTTTCGGTTGTAGTACAGCCTATATAAAGGCTTGTTGATCCTTGAATCAAGTTGAAGTAGCATTCATTCTTATTTTTGCTCTCTTTTTTAACAATAATCTGTCAAGTGAGTTGATATATTGCTGAAATTTCTTATGAATCGATGATAAAATGAAGCCAACCCATGGAAACTCCTTACTTTTGTAAACTTTTTGGTATAGACCAATCTTGGACAGCTTTAATCTTATCATCATCGACTTGAATACTTGTAGAAGTTAAAATAAATCTTATTAAGATATAGGGATAAGTTAACGGATGGTCCCTAAACTTGACACAAAATGCAAGTTTAGTCCTCAAACTTTAATTTTGTAAATTTGAGTCCCAAACTTTGTCAATTTGATAAGTTTTGGTCCCTCCGTCAATTTTGACCAACGTTTGACCGTTAAGTTGACATGTGCCCTGCATGTGCATTTTTTTACAGGGGTATTTTTGTCATAACTTGAATATTTTTCTGATTTTAATTTAAAAAATGTGGCACCCACCATTTTCAATTAGACCCTAAAAACAAATCACCAAAACAATCAACCCCGGCGCCAGCGCCGCCGTCCATGTTTGACCCATTATCAAATTACTTCGACCCATTATCTCAATCTTCACCATCTTTCACAAACAACAACCCTCTACTAAATCTTGACATGGGTTGGTCTCAAAATCTAAGATCAGATCCAAATTCTATAACTTTTTTCTAACTTTGTTCCACTTATGAACAATTATCCAGGGACCCAAATTCCTCCGGCGCCGGAAACTGCCGCCACCAATGCTAGCAAAAATTCGAAAAAAAGATTTAGAGCTTTTAGACGCACTCCCACAACGGTTCTGACTTCAGATACCACAAATTTACGTGCCATGGTGCAGAAATTCACCAGGATTCCTGCACCACCCTTTACTTCATCAAGTTTTTCTCGAACGCGATTCATTTTTTGTCATTCTTCAAGAACTTTGAAATTGATTCAGCTGAAATGGATTTGAGATGAATTTGGAGTGATTTGAGATGAATATGGAGGAATTGAAGATGGCCTGAAGAAAAATCGAAAAAAATTTGAAAGAAAATTGAAGAAGAAGAAAACGTTGAAGAAGATGGTGCAGCAAAGGTGGGTTGTTAGGGTTTAATTGAAAATGGTGTGTCCCACATTCTTTTAATTAAAATCAGAAAAATATTCAAGTTATGACAAAAATACCCCTGCAAAAAAATGCACATCGGGGCACATGTCTACTTAACGGTCAAACGTTGGTCAAAATTGACGGAGGGACTAAAACTGATCAAATTGACAAAGTTTGGGACTCAAATTTACAAAATTAAAATTTGAGGACTAAACTTGCATTTTGTGTCAAGTTCAGAGACCATCCGTGAACTTATCCCTAAGATATACTAATGTAATGAATGTAATTAATTTAGTTAGTTGACTTTCCTTAGTTAGCATAGATCAAATCTCACCATAGGTGGATCAGTGATTATTAGCCTTAGAAAAGATTTGATTGATTATTGTATATATGTATATATTGTCTATATCGTTCATGGATAATAATGCAGAATTCATATTCAACCAAAATTATTTTACTTTATTCTCCATATACATCATTCTTTACACTGTACTAGAGCAGTTTTTGGGCATCTGATCCTCATACACAATACCCATGTACATACAATGGCAGATGAAATCCAGACACCATCATCACAAACTTCACTTTCCAACCATCCAAACACCAACTCCACTATGGATCCTTCAAACCCATACTTTGTTCATCATTCAAATCAACCTGGACACATCCTTGTTCCAACAAAACTAAATGGAGCCAACTATCCATCATGGAGCAAAGCTATGGTTCACGCCATCACAACAAAATTTAAATTTGGATTCATCGTGATGTGAATACAATTAGATTAACTTTAATATGTCTTTTCTTATAAATTGTGCTACTCATGTCAAGATTTGTCGAGCATTTAATCTACTTCTTTTGTAATTGTGTCGCAGTGCGTAAAAGATGGAATAATCGCTTAAGTATATCCCAGATGCATGTGAAGCGAAGACAAGTCAAAAGTCGCTTGGAAATGGAGTTATAAAGTGAAATCGAGGACAACTCCCGAGAGAGAGGCGCTGCAGCGCCACCCACAAGGTGTCGCGGCGCCTTGCAAGATGTTAGCAAATTTCCGAGAGCAAAGCGCTGCGGTGCAGAGAAGGAGGCACCGCAGAGCCATCGAGAAGACAAGATTTCCCGTAACATCAATGTTGTGGCGCCGTGAAGAAGGCGCTGTGGCGCCGACGCTGTTTTCAGGACGTCAATTATGGAAACTCCAAGAATTTGAAGGAAAAAAAGGAAATTTAAGGTTTCCAAAGATGCGATTCGGCCCCAAGGCTCATTAGTTAACCTAGGGCTTATAAATATAGGGAGAAAAACACAAGAGTGCTTCTTCTGTCCTTTATTATTTTCTGAATACTTTGTGTTTTCATACTTTCATGGATAGCTAAACCTCTTTATTCCAATCAAGATTAATTGAAGTATTGATTCGTCTAATCTGTGAGATCTAGTCTTAATTGTTTTTTATTCTTTACTATTTATGTGTTCACTACGTTTGAGACTCAATCAGTAGATTATTATTCTGATTAATCGTACATTTGGCCAGTGTCCAATTGATTAGGGTAATATATTGCTAGTTAGAGACTTCAAATCCGTAATTGTTTGAGGGATCTAATAACAAGTAGTCAAATAGTATAGAAAAAGTCTCTTGGTAATCCATCCCATACCTTGTTGTATATCCCTTCGCAACTAATCTCGCTTTATATCTGTCAATGCTCCCATTTGCTTTGAGTTTCACCGGGAACCCCATCTACAGTCGATCATCTTCTTTCTATTGGGTAATTGAACAAGTTCCTAAGTAGAAGTCTTTTGCAAAGCTTCCATCTCCTCATGCATCGTTTTTTTCCAATTTGGATCTGCCAATGCATCCTGCACACTACTAGGAATAAATACATTGGATAATTGATTAACAGTAAGTGCATACGGTTTAGACAACCTATGGGTGGACACATAATTACTTGATGCATTACTGTGGTAGAAAATGAGAGTGAGTTTTTGGAAATCAAACTAAAGGGGTATTTTTTTGTTGTAAGTAACTGGGTTGGCAGAAATGAAAATAAAAACAGAGAAAGTAAGATAAAAATAACTAGCAAAACTCTATATCGTAAAGGCTACGCCATCGGATCTGAGTTGCACCACCAATCTTGGCAAAGGATTGGATAAAGAATGCAAAACACTGAGTTATCAACTAAAATATCAAATTTCATTCCACCAGCTCCTTTACAAACTAGAAACAACCATATATATATAGGCTAACAAATGCTAATAAACTAATAGAAAAACTTAGGAAATACAAAACATGGATGATTCTCGTCCTTCTAATGTACCTAGGAACGAGAAAAACATAAATATTGTTGTTGACAAAATTTTCCTCACAAAATAATATCCCACAACTGGTTGCAATCTTAGGACTTGATTTCAGCATTAAATGCGTGTGCGTGTTTGTACTTGATTCAACTTATATTAAATTCTTGTGATCATATTACAACCAATGTGAAAATTGGGACTCCATATGAGCTGAAAACATGATTTCAAATCAGGATAGTGGGTTTGAGCTAAAAGAAATGCATCTGCATCATTACTAATTGGATATTTTACATTGGCTTTAGGATCAGGTTCGTATTGTTTCTTTGGGACACCTTTATTCGATCTCTGTGAACATCTTGGATCCATATTTTCAAGAATACTTTCGGGAGGAGCATTTATTTCATAAGATTCATTAGACAAAGGACTCGAAGTTACCTGAGGAGAAGCATTCTGGACATTCTGGGTTGATTCTTCAGTTAATGATGTTAAAATGGACAACTCTGTAGCTATTGGTGATTTTGACATTTCATTTTAGGAATAGACAAATATCTCATTTTCAATTTCAGCAATACTATCAAAACTTCGCTCAACAGTTCTCCCAAACCTTTCATTCACTTTTTCTAACTCTAAGAACTCATATTCGTTATCACATTCTTGTAACACCTTCTCTTCACTGTAGTTGTAGTTCTCCCCCTGAAGAGAAGACTTAGAAACTCCCCCTGAATAAAAAGGTTCATATTCAGTAAAAGAAGCATCCAAGGTCACATGTCATTTTTAGGTTTGTGGATCATAACACCTATATCCTTTCTGAAAATCTGAATAGCCAACAAAGACACATCGTTTCTCACATGGATCCAGTTTATTTCCCAAAGTCTGGGAAATATGGACATATATGGTACAACCAAAAATTCATGGTTCAAGATTTGGGAGATGAGGATTTGAAAGTAGAGACTCCATCTTTTGTTAGGGGGTTTGAAAATCTATTACTCGGGAAGGTGTTCGAATAATCAGATACGCAGCGGATCTCACAGCTTCTCCCCAATAGAACCAAGGCATGTTCATGCCAAAAATTGAGGCACGAACCACCTCCATTATTTGTCTATTTTTCCTCTCCGCTAAGCTATTATGTTGTGGAGTATAGGTGCAAGAAGTTTGATATCGAAGCCTAAGTTGGCTCAAAAACTTGCCAAAGGATCCATCTTCATACTCCATCCCATTGTCAGACTGCAAAACCCAAATTTTCTTTTGATATTGAGTTCCTACTATACTATGAAATTCTTGAAATGCTGTAAATACATCAATTTTTTTACGTAGCAAAGACACCCAAGTCATTATAGTGCATTCATCAATAAATGTAACAAAGTAACGAGCTTTAGAAATAGAAGGAATTTTTGCAGAACCTCAAACATCAAAGTGTATAACCACAAAAGACACCGAGCTTTTATTCAAACTTGGTAAATAAGAAATACGATGGTTCTTGGCCAGTTCACAAATATCACAATGAAAATCCGAATCATTCAAATCTGAAAAAAGACATAGTCGTAATTTTGTAAGATATCCAAAAGAAAGATGTCTTAATCTTCAGTGCCATAACCAAATAATTGCTTTAGCTTTATCTTCAATATTGGTTTGATATGCATGACTGAATTTATGTACCCCATTTTCTGTTAACTCCAAGTAATAGATTTTGCCCCGTTTAACACCATAACCAATAATCTTTCGAGTTAAAATGTCCCGAAAAACACAAAATGAGGGCCATAAAGGTATAGTGCAAACAAGAGTGGTGATAATTTGACTAACAGATAAAAGGTTATATTCAAGGGATGAAATAACTAAGACTGAATCTAATATGAGAGTACTAGACAATATAACAAATCTTTCTCCAGTAATAAGAGAAGTACTACCATTAGCTATAGATATAATATAGATTGGGAGGAAGGGCGAATAGATTGTAATTGACCAGAGTCCCTAGTCATATGATCGTATGCATCTGTATCAATAATCCAAGTATTATTCTTGGAAGTTGTCGAGAATACAGTGGCCTTACCAACAATACATGGGTGAGTAACATTTGCTATGGGCTGTGATTGTTCTTCATCTGTAGATGTTGCCATAGCTTTCCCCACAATCTTCTTTCTTGGTTTTTTTGTGAAGTCTCACCACTCAGGATAGTCAATAATTTCATAACATCGTTGTTTCAAATTACTTGTTTCACCACAATAAGTACATACAAAGTTATTAGACTTTCCAGTTGATTGTTCCTTTCGATTCTTCGACAAGCCGGATGATGATCTTTGCCGAGTTTGGTTGGCTAACATAGCCGAGCTTGCAGAGATTGGCCGAGAGCTTCCCATTGTCTGTCTTTGTTGATATTCTCTTTTGACATATGCATATGTACTCTCCAAATCAAGTTTTTTCGCAAAATTTTCCACGGATCTGATCAAACTCAGAATCAAGTACATTCAGAAAAATATGAACTCGAAGCCTAGCCATCACAGAATGCAATTGGACCAATCCTTCAATTGTTCCTTCCTGAGAAGTAGTCCTATGTGTAAACCAAATATTATTATTATTATTGTTTTTCATGTAACTCTTAGAAATAATTTGGTCCATTATTTGGCTCATTATGTCACATTCATTTTTTTATGAATTATGATGGTCAT
>JAYMTB010001540.1:0-10691 GCA_036897585.1 Francoa sonchifolia | reverse complement strand
ATTGATTATGTCCCTAGATAATCGATTAGTCTAGGCCAATTTTGACCAATTTTGACTTTTGGATTACTACTGATCGTTTGGATTACAACTGATCAGCACTGATGAGTCGTAATCGCACTGATAATGAGTAATCCGAAATTAAAATTCGATTACGTCATGCGGATTTGGGGATTACTATTGATCAGTGGGACTGATCAGTACTGATGATTAGTAATTGCACTGATAAGTTGTAATCCCAAAATTTATGTCAAGTAAAAACTTTATCGATTAAGTCCCGACATAATCGATTAGTCAAGGCCAATTTTGATTTTTTGATTACTACTGATCAGTGGGATTACAATTGATCAGTACTGTTGAGTCTTAATCGCACTGATAAAGAGTAATCCGAAATTACAATTCAATTACGTCATGCGGATTTGGGGATTACTACTGATCAGTGGGATTACAACTGATCAATACTGATGAGTAATAATTTCACTGATCAGTTGTAATCCCAAAATATATGTCAATGTCAAACATAATCGATTATGTCCGTACATAATCGATTAGTGAATGCCAATTTTGACAAATTTTGACTTTGGGATTAGAACTAATAAGTGGGATTACAACTGATCATTACTGATGAGTCGTAATCACATTGATGAGTAATAATTCGAAATTACAATTTGATTACGTCATGTGCAATTTTGGATTGGTAATGATCAGTTGTAATCCAAAATATTAGTGAAGTACAAAACTAATCGATTATGCGGGGTATAATCGATTAGTCAAAGTCAATTTTGACTTTGATGTACAATTACAAATGTACCCTTCCACCAAATAAACCATGGTTAGCAATATTTTGATATTATTATTTTTTGTTTTTCAAAAATCAATTTTTAATTTATTCATATCATGAAATTACATTTTACCCTCCTTTTTTTTACTGTACACACCCCAGCGGTGTATACAAATGGAGGCCCCATGATGGAGATGGAGTTGCATACACCGGTAGTGTACACTACCGGTGCCCTGTAGCCGTTTTCACCCCCCGGTGCCTTTTTAGCCGTAATCAATACGTAACGGACGGATACGTAACAAAAAAAAAATCATTTTTGGGTGGTGTAGTGAACTATTTCTCCCCATGATGGTCGAGACATGGTATTCGCGTGTCCAACAAGCAAGCTAAACCATTCCATGTTGCTGTTTTGAATATCTGTAGACGTGTCCGTCATAGGAACCAATTTACCTATGTTCTCCGGAGACCGGTCTCCTCCGCGTTCAGATCAGATGGGAGGAGAATCAATCACCTTTCTTTCTTTTTAAACTTAATTTACAACTTTTATTTTATAATTCTGCCGAATTGAAATCTATAATATAACACAAGAGAAGCAATGGTAGCAGCAGCTGAAGGCGTTGGCTACTTTGCGGAAGAATCTAGAAATCAAGAGATTGAAAATGTAGTCATTACTGTTCCTCCTCGACCCGTGACGGCCAGTAGTAGTCTCATTCTGTTTTATAACATTTGTCGAAATCTTTTATATTGCTTCATTGGTTTGGATATTTGTGTGTTTAGCAGCAGGATATAACATCTGGAGAAAAATCTCAACTGGAAATATAGTTAGTGCCATACTTTCCCCAAGCATCCGGTCTGGTAGTTTTGCTGAGATTGGGCCTTGGAGATACATGAAAGATGAACATATAAGAATAGATGATCTATCTACACATTTGGGTTCACTATTTAAGATTCCGAAGCCAAATGCTTTCTATGGGGTAATTTCCTTTCAGACCTTATCACATTTTGTTTTGTTTACCTTGCATTTGACTGTATACATTACATTATTAAAAGTATTTGATTGGTCACGGAGGACCCGAAGCAGCAGATTATATTAGGAAAAACATTATCAGAATCCTTTTTAAGGATGCCGATTTCCCACAGACATCTCATGTTAATGATATTTTCTTGCAAGAGGTTGAATGCCCTTAGGGAAGCATATGCTGTAGCTGACCTTGCTTTGGCGGACGAGTGCAGTGTGAGCTGTTCTTCGGGGACAACAGTAATTATTGCTCTCATATTTAGAAGGTACATAATAAGATATAAATTATTTTCTGGATCATTCACTATTTGTTCCAAAATAAGATATGCCAATTAAACAGTTTCTTGAAGCTTTATGTTGACTGTTCTTCTTAGTTTCAGCTTCATATAGTTTTTACTTGCCAACTGATCCTGTTTTTTTCTTCTAGGCTTCTGATGGTTGCCAATGGCGGTGATTGCTGTGCAGTTCTCTGCCGGAAAGGGGAAGTCATTGATATGTCTCAAGATCATAGACCTTCTTATACACCAGAACGGAGGCGGGTTGAAGAATTATATGGATATGTGGATGATGGGTATCTTAATGGTTTCCTATCAGTTAGTTGAGCCTCGGGAGACTGGGACATGAAGTTTCCTCAAGGTTCTCCTTCACCTCTTAGTGCGGAGCCAGAGTTCAGGCAGATGAGGATGACAAGTTCCTCATCTTAGGTTGTGATGGGATTTGGGATGTGATATCAAGTCAGCAAGCAGCTAGTCTTGTACGGCATGGATTGAAGCGGCACGATGATCCCGAGCGATGTGCCAAAGACCTTGTCATTGAGGCATTGCGCCTCAACACTTTTGACAATCTCATTGTAATCGTTGTATGCTTCTCATCCCCTGACCAGCAGGAGCCATTGGCATCTTGGCAAAGGAGATTGAGGTGCTGCAGCCTCACCGCAGATGCCCTATGAACTTGAAAAGTTTGTTGGACGGCAATAGGAGCCGTTAATTGCAAATAAAAATCTAATTCGTGATATTGGTAGTTTATAAAGACCTATCTGGAAGGTTATTGGTTGATGTACAAAATGAGTGGAAAGTTGGTGAGAATGATTATTTTAGTTAGTAATCCAGGGTGATTGTCCATTTTGGAGTGATGCCTATGGGTCTCCATTGTCAATGAGTAATTATTTCCAATCCATCTGTGCTCCCATTCCCAATTCTATGAAGGAACTAATTCATGAGCCATGCATTTCATGGGCCATAGAATTTTGTATCAATTCCTCACTAATTCACTATTTCTTCCATGTTGGATTCAATTCACATATGTACCTCACGGCTTTATCTTCCAAATGTAGGCCCAATCTAGAATAAGTATCAGTTTTAATTTACAAGAAATGATATAAAGTGTAGGATATATGTTTAACCGAAAAAATGTTCGATAGTAGAGTATCTATCAGTAGCAGTAATTGAAAGCTTAGTACGGAATTTAGAATATCAAATGTAGAGTCTGCTCAATAGCTTTTTGCAAATGTCGCAAAATGTTCCAGACCACGTCTGAGTAAGCTTTCAGTTAAAGGTTGCAATGCCTGTATAACATTAAGATTAAAAGATGGTCAGACTATAGTATTCATGCTAGTCAGGCCTCTTCTCCATCTTTTTTCATGATTCCTTAAAAGATAACTAATAATACTTACAGATGCCACTGGAACTAAAATTTGAGGAACTTCATACGAAACAGTGAGCTGCAAGGAGAAAATTTAAATGTAAGTGCCTATAGGTGAAAGAAACACGAGGTTATTTATTTTAATCCAAAACTATAAGGTATGTGATAGCTATGATAGACACTTTTATAGAGAATGGACAATTCTTTGTCAATGGAGACAAAAAACATTTGTTCACACACTAGCCCTTCATTATTCCCTTCAATGCTGTCACAAATATGGAACATGAAAACATGCAAAGAAGATCAAATTGATATAAATTTAAGAGCAAAATAATAGGAGACTGAAGCTAAAGTTGGTAGGGATAGTGACAAAGGAAATGATGGTGGAGACGTTACGTAAAACTTGTTTGGATGTAGAGTGGAGGAAAATGGTTAATGTATCCAAACCCACTAATTTGGGACTGAGTCTTTGTCTTGTTGAGTTTTTTCAGTGTAAGACCACATTATTGATTGGCCTCACCAAGGAAAAATAGCCATCTTAATAGAATTGTCAGATTGATCCAAGTGATCTCCTAAATGGGGCCTGTGTTTACGCCACTGACAGTGGCATCAGAATATGAAGGTGGGCGTAATAAGGGACACTTACAAAAGCACCAATAAAGATAATAAAAGTTACGCATCTAATCAAATAACATTAAAGTAGCCTCACTTCTACTATGCACGATGAAGGACCTTTCGGATAGAAACGAACAGCTCCTCTGCCATTTAAAAAATCAGTTCATCAATATTCTAAAACCAAACATAGAGGCAAAATATATAATATTAGTTTATAGAATTAAAATCTTCTAAGAATGATGTGATAATGTATAGTGATGTTTATTATCTAATTATGTTTCCAACAAAACGCAGCTATCTTTTCAGTAGGCAACAGGATGCTGGACAACCATACAGCCAACTACTTGTCTTGTCTCCACGAAGTGATTAACGACAACTTGACCATACCCAAACTAAAGTTTCTTTCAATATTCCCCTTAAGTTTAATGGAGCTCCAAATTGATTAAAAGTACTGCACATCCAACAGCTAGTCTAATAGCTTGCAGAGAGCAGAATTGATTTATGTCTGCTGAATTATAGCATCAATCCTGGATTGATCTAGGCTAAATTATATGATGTATTGGGGAATGACATGATTAGTTTATATCCTATGTACATAGGATAAAGTATATACCACCATATATGATTGATTTCTTTATCCTAATATTATCTAGTTATCCATATAAATCATACAATTTAGCCTAAAATGAAACACATATACTCTTCCATCCTATCCAAGAGTTCAAACGCAGTCTTGGATATAGACATCACCACTACACTCCAAAAAAAATAATAAAAAAGGAAAAAACTCTTCCATTTATAATGATGTAGGCTTTCAAATATACAATATTACAAGAACGCACGTGTATTTTGGTGTTCTGCAATTATGCTGCAAATCCTTGATCCTTGTTTTAGCTTTATACATATCTATGAAAATGAAAGAGACACAAAGATTGTTAACAGGTTCTCAGGCACAAACGAGTGCTTGTCACGTAGACCTAACATTTCATTTGAGCTGCTGAGGCGTTGCCAACAACTCTGACAACAATGTGTTTCTGTATTAAATTTCATTTGTTGCCCCATATGTTTCTGAATACTACGAGTTTGAGTTCACCTCCAACTATACAACTTAAGATGATGATTTTCACAACAAGCAGTATGATAATTTTTTGTGCATATTGGTCGCATTAAAAATATAGAAAAGTTTTGAAATGTACGAATCAGTGTCAAGGAACATTATTTTGTCCTCCATCATGAAATTTGCTTTATAGGATCCTCAGATGACATCAATAAAAAATATTAAAATTCATTTACTGATCCTCCGAAGAAAAATAGTTAAATCCAATCCGTTTTTTCATTTGTCTCAGTATTATGTTTTTCTATGATAGGTTCCACTTACCTGTTCGGAAGACCTTCCATAGATCTCCAGTGAATTTTCTGATTTGGGATGGGCTGCAAGAAGGTAAGCATGGCATCGTAAAATGGAAAACCAGTATAAATGTCTGCGTAGCATGAGAAAATATATCATCTAAAGCAACACAAACTATGGCATCTCACAATAATCACCTGCATATTTCGAGCAAGCCAAGAAAATTCAATATCTTGACCAAATGCTTTATACTTCAGCGACCATCGCGATAGCTCAGGCTTATCTTCCAATATCTACAACGTACAACTGAACATCAAATTTTTTTTGTCCTAAATGGAATAATATGAAATTGTAAGAAGTTAATTGGAACTAAAGATCAGTCATTTACAATATAATTGTTGGTACAAGGGCTACTCTGCTTTGTGAGTGCCTTGGTTTATAAGCAAAAAGGCTTGAAACTTTAATAGTGAAACATGCTCTTTCTTGGAATAGTTAACAATGTAAATGAATATTGGCCTTAACATACAATCCAACAGAATTTATTTATGAATATCTGATTAAACATGACACATTATTAATTACGACATTTTGGAGATGTCAAAAGTACTGATTCATTCATTCTCCAAATATTTTTTCTCAACCTAGGGCTAGAGTAATCAGCATAAGGTCATGTTTGTTTGGAGGGAATGGAATGGAATGAAATAGAAATGAACGACAATCCATTCATTCCATTGATGTGTTTGGTTGTGTCATGGGGTAATGGGAATTAGATTCCTTAAAGATTGTGATTCCTTTCAATATAAGCAAATTCATTCTCTAATCCCCAAATCTCATTACTTACTAAAACCAAACAAATCAATAACATATAAAAAACAAAAAATTGAATGGAAATGGGGTGGTAAAATCTCATTTCCTTTGCCTCCCATTCCTTCCAAACAAAAATCACCTAAGTAAATAAAATGCACTGCCTTGGTCACCTTTACAGATGAAATGAAGGGCATCCAGCGCGGAATGGATTCACGATCGGAGTAACAATTATAGGCCACAGTAATAGGCACGTCAATCTGCATCTTAACCCTGTATGTAAGTAATCACATATTTTGTAGTTAGTGGTAGATCATAATGTTGAATTGAGGAGAAAGAAAAGAAGAATACGTGCAATCCTGCCACTCCATGGCCGGTGAAAAGGGTCTGATTGTTGTGAAGAAGGAAGTGTTTTTGAAGGAGTCATAAATTGGGTTGTTTCTCAAGGAGAAGAGTCCGCCATTGCCATAAACAGAAGATCTGAGACAAAAGGAGTATGTGGAAGGGGGAATGGGAGAAAAGAGACATGAGGGGCTTTTTGTTTTAGAAACCAACACAGTAGCAGTAGCACTAGTCATAGACATGGTCGTCGATACACACAGGCCAATCGCCAAACCCTCTCCTTTTTCTTTGTCAGGCCTTTCCCAACGCTGATACACTCCCATGCCTGTTATCTAATGTATTCACATACCAATCAACTTTCATCTTCCACTCCAAAACCACTCAAATATTTCATTTTCATACATTGCTTTATTAATATTTTTTTATAATGCATTTAGGATAGAGGTGCACAAAAAAGCCAGGGCCCGAAAGACCGGTCTAAGGCTCGGCCTGGCCCGGCCCTTGGGGACCGTGAAATTTTTTTGGAAGCCTGACCTGACTCGGCCTGGATGGAAGCCCGGTCCCAGCCCGGCCCAGTTTTTAGGCCAGGTCAACGCTGAATAAAAAATTATTATTTTGAATTGCAACAATTATTTTTATGTAAAATAACAATTTTACCTTTCCTAACAGCTATAAAACGGCTAGTTTTAGGGGTATTTTGGTCAAAATATTCTAACTCTCATTTTTATGTAAAATAACAATTTAACCCTTCTTAACTACCATAAAACGGCTAATTTTAGGGGGATTTTGGTCCAACTTATTCTAACGGTCATATTTTCCTTTTTATAAATACCCACGCTCTCTCATTTCATTTTTCACATCAACATTCAAACTCTCTCATCTCAATCTTATCATCTCTCCCACACCCAATCCAATTTCAAATTTTCATATTATTCGCAATATTTCAATTTCTATTCGATTTCAAGTTTAGTTATTTATTTTCATTCCAAATTTATCTTACTTATTCTTACGATCATTATGGATTCTTTTTCTCAATCCCAAACTTCATCAAACTCAAATTCTGAAATTGTCTCGCATAATCGAAGATTCGAAATTTGGAATCATTTCGATATAATTTTTTACTCCAAAATTAAAAGGCAAGATGCAAAATTTGCAAGGGTATTTTTTCACTAAAAGATAGTTCTACTCTAGTTTGACATAATGGTGCATGTTCGAAAACTGTGGTGAATGAAAGTACTCAAACGTAAATCAACAAACATGTTCACATTTGGACCTACGATCAACAATTTCAACTAGAATTCCAAACGAAATTGGTGATCCAAAAAGCGCTTCAGTTCAACCACTTTGATGACCCCCTATACACCAACTACTTCCAACAATCGATGCAACCGAAATATAAACAGATTAGTTACACTACTTTTAAACGTGATGCACTTAAACAATATTTAAAAGCCAAAAAAATATTGATAAAATATTTTCAAAAATTTTAAGGTAGAGTTAGATTAACGAGTGATGCATGGAGTACGGGTCAAGGGACCAGTATTTCAAATATTTGCATTACTTGTTATTGAATCGAAGCTGAATCATGACAATTACAAAAAAAATAAAATTGCTTTTGAGAGTTTTGAATATCCGCATTCCGGTAATGCGATATATCAAGTTATTACAAAATGTGTTAGGAAATTCCATCTAGAAGATAAAATATTTAGTATTACTTTTGATAATGCTACTAATAATACCGTATGCGTAGACTTGTAAAAAAAGGGATTTAAATCCCATATTAGATGGTGTTTTTTTCATGTTAGATGTTATTGTCACATATTAAACTTAATATGTCAATCCGGTTTTGAACATATTAATGATATTATATTTAAAATTAGAGAAATGATCAATTTTATTTATAGCTCACATAAATGAAGACAAGAGTTTAAATACTTTTGTAAACAAAACTATGAAATTTTTTAAAACTGATTAATGAAATACCAACTAGGTGAAATTCTACATATTTAATGTTACAAAGGGCTTATCGCCAAAGAATAATTTTATCTGATTCTATACTATTGTAAGTAATCAATATGATATAAATGATTCTTGGAGTAAAGTAGACACACTTTTAAAAATATTATAAATTTTTTATGTTGCAACTAATAAATTAGTAGGTGTTTACTATCTCACATCACCACTACTATTACCACAATCTTTTTTAATAACTTCTATGTTTAGTAAATACATAGATGATCCCTCCTGGAATGACTTAATTATAATAATGTTCGGAAAATGTGCTACCGTTTTAAATCCTTTGTATAATCTTAATGGTGTAAAAGTAATTTTAGATAATATTGAAAATAACTTAAATTTAGAAGAAAATTTTGAAAATGTTACTAATGAATTTAATTTTTTTTATAACCATTATTATTTATGTTGTGAATCGAACAACCAATACAACAATCAATAATTACACGCGGAAGCATTCATGGACGAAAGATCAATAACAAAGTAAAAAAAAAGAGAAGTAAAGAGATGATACATGAGAAATCTTCTTGTATTCAATGCTAAACCACAATGATACACACAAGTTCCAAGATCCTCAAAACAATTGTGATAAACCTCACAATTATGATCTAAAAGCAAAGATAGCAAAAGATCCTAATCTAATTACATCATAATGCCCTAACAGCCATAGCACGGCCGCGCTCCAAAGTGGCGCGGCCGTGCTGTGCCTTCAGTCTGTTAGACTGAATGCACTACAGCAGTAGCGCGGCGGCGCTCTAACACAGCGCTGCCGCGCTGCATGTTCAATCTTTTCTCCTTTGTTCTTCTTGTCGATTCCTTGTTTCGCTTCAATTCTTGTCCAATACTCAACAATTTTTTATCATGACAGTTGCTCTCTTAGCACGCCCTCTATTACTTCACAGTCTCTTCTGCAAGTTCGAACTCATACGGCTACTCTTTCGCTGAAAAACTATTTTTCAGCGAAGAACTTTCCGTCGGTGTTTGAAAGGGGCGTTGTCGGGGTGGCAGCGCCTTTTCCTAGGGTGGCTTGGTGCGGCGCTGACATGTTCAGCTTCTTTAGTACGGTGTTCAGCGCGCCTTGGTAGGTTCTCCAGGTTTCGTCGGTTGCAGCGATGACATCATTGTGCTGCTAATTTTGTATCGTTTTCCATTCTCCATGTTAGCGAGCAGTATCTTAATTGTATCCAAGGGAAGTAAACTGTTTTACACATAAATGTAATCTGTTAGCTCATTAATAAAAGGTACTTGAATTGTATCCGAGAAATGTAAACTGTTTTACACATAAATGTAATTTGTTAGCTTATTAATAAATGACAGTTTTTATGATTACTATTGTTTTCCCGTTTGTTTTAAAAGTATCCAGTATATTTTTTTTTATTAAATCACTTAAAAAGAACAAAAGTAAGAACTTATCCTTTTATCAGTGTTCTCTATCACACGGAGCAAGTCGTCTCCGCGGTTCTCCCATTACACGGAGTAAGTCGTCTCCGCGACTTAAGTCAACATGGAGCAAAGTCATCTCCACGGTTCTCCATCACACGGAGCAAGTCATCTCCGTGGTTATCCACCTGCGCGGAGTAAGTCATCTCCACGACTTAAGTCAACATGGAGCAAAGTCATCTCCACGGTTCTTCATCGGAGCAAGTCATCTCCGCGGTTTTTCTTAGGCTTGTGTTTTTTGTCTCTCCTTTCTTCTCTCCTCTTTCCGTCGTCCTCTTTCTGTCGTCCTCTTTCTGTTGTTCTCTTTCCGTCGTTCTCTCACTGTATGCTAGTTCGGGGGTATTTATAGGAGACGCTCTCTCGTAATCATCATTACTTGAGTCGCATCTACAGGGGTTTGGTGGTTCCTAGCCCTACTTGTCAGTAGGGTTGGTATCTGATCGGCATTTAATGTTTTGGTACTACCAGCCGCGCTCCAACCACATCAATCCTCAGAGTGAGCCGGTATTGCGTGGGGATGCGACAGGTAGTCGGCTGAGGGTAAGTCAACACTCGAGTGCTCAGAGATCCTAGGGCCTCATCAGTATATGCCTCTAAGTATCCGTGGGGAATACGATGAGTTTAGAGCGTCAGGGCGATCCTCCTACCTTTGGGGGCGTCGCCTGTCTTTCTAAACGTACTCCTCCTCTCAA
>JAYMTB010001539.1:0-10694 GCA_036897585.1 Francoa sonchifolia | reverse complement strand
TTCCCCTCCGTATAAGAATATGTATTTACCTTCTCTTATCTAAACAAACACGTACCAAATTTCATCACTCAGAACTACATAGCATCTGTTGTGTTTAATAGTGATACTCTAATGATTCAGATGTTCCAAAAAATACAGTTTTAGTTCTCTTTATGTTTGTCAGACTATTGAACAAATTTTTTTACCGTTTACCATCTGATGACTTGATTAGTCCATTTAGTAGAATTATCAGTTATACGAATTTAGTCTTTGATATTCACGTCAAGAGACTCTAACAAATCAGAGCTCGCACAGTAATAGCCAGGTGAATTCTGATACTCACTTGTTTATATCAAATCAAAACTATCAGTGAATCCCTCTGTCATACTGAGGGATCTAGCCGTGCAACTATAACGCAGTGTCTGACGAATAAAATATAAACAAAGCGCATAAAAACATAGATTAATAAGATTAGTGAAGATGAAATTACCCAATTGAGAATAAGTGGGTCAATGCCATTGACAAGCAATTCAAGCGTCCAAGTTTCTTCCCTCCACAAAGCTTCCTCCCTCATACTTGTAAAAGGGAAAGCATTACTTCCCCAAATCCACATCATGTGAATTGCATTAGGACATGCAACCCTACCTTGAGGGTCCAATACCACAAGAATAGGTTTAGTCCTAAAATGCCATTCTTCCTTTATAAATTTAATCACTGCCTTTTCAATTAAACTTGGATGAGTCACTGAATACCATGGCATTGTTGCTTGTAAACTTTCAAACTGTTTTTGCATTGAATCGGTCCATGGAATTGATCGATCCACAACCGGAATCCAAACTACCTCGTATTGATTGTCTAACCTTGTTGCATGAGCCCTTGATTCAGAGTAAATTTGTTCGAGGATTGAAAGTTCATCATGGGATATGTCTAACCCTGAAATTAGTAGTAACACGTTCTTTCTTCTTAGCACTTCAATGTTCACCTGCTTAGGAATAACCATTAGTTAGAAATTTAACACTACAAGAAAATAAGGCTTTCGCGACACTTATTTGGACATTTTGTTGTCGCAAGAGTCATTTGCGACAGAAGTTTGTGTCACGAATGCATTCATGTGTTGGAAAAAGCTAACCCTTTTCTTGGTAGCTCCATCAAGGAGTGGCTGTTGATCATCTTTAGCATAAATCAGTGCTTTGAGAATTCTCATGTTGTCTATGTGAATTGTTTTGAAGAGTTCAATGAGATTCTTGTAAGCTTCACCTGCTCTTTTCTCATCTGCATTATCAGATGATATTTGTTCAGATAAAAATAATAGTAGATCTTAATCATTACAAATTCTTAACTATGACTTAATTGAACCTATGAATTTGTGACATTCAAGCAATTGTTTCTTAAGATGTTCATAGATGGTATTAAGTTTATGAGCCAAAGATGACAATTCCCACGCTTCAGTGGTCGATGCAACATACCTGAAATCATTAAAACAAGAGAGATAAATGTTAATTATATACCAGTTCACACTCACTGTAGTTATAATGAATTAGAGAAAGACATACTCGTGGCCGAAGCTACTGAGGCTCGTAATTTGAGTAGCACAAGCAACAACACTTCTAATAGTCCAATAAACCGCGGTAGGAACATGAGCCATAGCAATCGAATATGAAGGTTCATCGTGCGCAATATAAACAGAAGGAAGCTCCTTAAGTTCAACAACACATCGTGTAACATCCAACATAGCTTTAATCAAATTATTAAGTGCATCAAACCTAGGTTTCAATGACCCAGATTGCTCCATAATCATGGGCAATTGTTTCAAAATTGCTATTGATTTAGCAAGATGATTTGATGAATAAATTTGGGCAATTAACCAAAATTCTCCATAGTTTAAAGCAAATGCTGCTAAAGTTAGCACCAATTTGGCATCCCATGAATAGCTTGTTAACATGTTGAATAGCGAGAGTGTTGTGGCATGTGCATCTGTCCCACCAAATGCTTTATATGCTATCTGAAAATTTCATCAAAACTTTTGTGTAAGAATTCGAAGTAAAATAACTGATCTGATAAGTTCGATCTACAAAAACTTCTCTATGGAATTTTTTTATACTCATCTCCCAAGTCGTTTCAATTACCGATTAGTGCAAATTTTAACCAAATTTACCCATAATTCATTTTTCATAGTTTCGATAGTAAAAAACAGAAAATAGATAAACGGGGTTTTTTGATAAAAATTTAGATTAATTGTTGAGGGAAAGTGATAAAATTATGCATTTACAAAAATTGAAAAGTACTAGGGAGGTAAGTGTAAAAAAAGAATAGCATATTGGGTTTTTTGTAAATCTACCTAATCACAAATGTGCAAATTGTAATTATCTCATATTTTGTGAAAAAATTTGTTCCTGTTTTTGACCTCGCAAGAAATTCGATCAATTGTGTACGAGAGCGCATCAAGGAATGCGATGGAACCGGATTGAAGGGTCTTGTCTTCCCCATTGGTTAGAGTATTTTGCTGCAAAATTACAAGGAAAAAACAACAAATTATTAGCAACACTTGCTAAAAAAACTCTCAAAAACCGTCACTAAAACTATTAACAACTGTCGCTATAAACTCTAGTAACATGATATTCTATCGCTATAAATAAAATTATATACCGTCACAATAGTGTCAGTAACATGTAGAGTGGCGCGATTGAGAATGTCCTCGATGATGAGGAGGAGAGGTTTGGGATCAACTTCGCGACCATCAGGAGCATGGGTTGCTATAATTTGTTTCATCATGGCATTGTCATCGGACATTGTTAGCATATTTTTCCTATCAGTCATGATCAATTGTTGGGTGGTGTTTGACGAACCATATGACAATTTGTTGCCAGCCATTTTTGGGATTCAAGAAAGAAATTTGATGGTTTGAAATAAGATTGTTTGTGTGTTTGATGTTGTGATTGGGTTTGTGTATTTATAGTGATTGGAAATGGAATCCTCTTCTTTGCTTCTAATCCAATTTAAATCATTATATGTCGATGAAGCTTTGCCTTTTGTGATGTTCTTTTTTGGTCTAACTTATTTTATTAAATTTACAAACCGGGTGAATAAAAACAAAATTCAATATCTTACAGTTGAAAATGTGGATATTTTATACATAACACTGCATAGATTGCAGTTTGTGTGATATGTAAAATGAATATGGGTCAAAGAGTATTCGTAACTCACCAAGATTTTGATTATATAACTGATTTCGATGAATTAACATTTTTAAAAATCAATATCATACAATAGTGGTATATAAGATTCGATAAAATTATTTACACAATGTAGTATACTTAATAGATACCAAATGGTCTAAAAAATGAATTTCAAAGGATAATTTAATCTAGAGAGCATTTTTTTAGGTTCCGTATAATTTAATATGGTGTGTGCGAGCTGATCTATAATAATATTCAGTAAAATAAAAAAATTGAAGTGTAGAGAAATCCGAAAAAATTGTGTAATAGAATATACAGGATCACATAAATAAACTGTTGATTGATGAGAAACAAGTGAAATAATAGTAATTTATTGGTTCCTTACTTGATTCCTATATTTACTTGTGATTTTCATTTTAGAATTTTTCTTTGTTGGAAACAAATGAAAGATTTTATTCCTTGTCGTTAAATCGAATTAATATATAAACTTTAAAATTAAGTGTCTTGGAAAAAGATAACTATTATCATATTCACATGCTTTTTGGTCATAACCAATCATAGATTTTGTAAGATTTATAGCATAATCTTTATTTGATGTTCCAATTGGGTTTCTTCTTTTTTAACTTTTGGGACCATTTTTTTCTTTCTTTTTTTGGTTTTCAGATTTCTTGGTAGCAGTTTAAGAGATGAATCAGCTGACATACACCAATTTTCATTAAGTTGTTTAATGGGAAAAAACGTATAGAGTCAGATTTTCAATATCTGCAATAATCCAATTCTTCCACTGTACAGGGGTAAAAAAATCCCTCTCTTTTTCAGCACTCATGAAGTTAGATTATTAACAAGGTCATAACTTTTATGGAAGTCATTCTATTTGGGTTTTAGGTCTGATCCAGTAAATTCATTGATCACACTATTTTCGTATATATAGATCAGTTAGAACAAAACTCAGTATCAATACAGTGGATAATCTGGATCATTAAAATGCGCTCGCACACTTAGATTAGCAATTAAAAAGGACACAATAACTTATATTCATTCATGTATAGGTTTGAAGTTCTTATAAGCTATTACTGCATAAAAAGGATCTGACCCAGATAGCAATCCTAATAACCTCATTATCCAATTCAATGGTGATTTTTCTTCTTGACGATCATCTGCGGATGGTAATTTTCGAATAGTTTCCGGTTGTGTAAATCCTTCAATACTTTGAAAGTATTGAACTACGAGTTGAACTCGACTATATGCACTTCCTTCTCGCCATGCACTAATCGCTTTCTCGTAGAATAATCGATTGCTAAAGCTTACAATGAATGCACCTCCTGGTCTTAGTACTCGAAATACCTCTGCAAATATCTTGGCAAGTGATTGTTTGACATGTTAGAAAATAGAGTACAAAGCTCAAGTATGTGATAAGGTCTATTCAATACTTATCTGATGAAGAACGTACATACATTTTTTTTATTCAATTCCTAATGTTGTTAACTGGTTAAGTAGTCATCACTATCTATCAATCAAGAGACTGCTAGAGTCTACATAGTAGAGACATGGTTATTTCAAATATAGCTTCTCACAACCAAGATCACCCTTTTCACTAATGGTTTTTGTTATCGCTCGCCAAACACCATGACATGAGGATTCGGTTGAAAACAAACTCATAAGTTTTGTCAATATTTATGGGAAAAATCACAAAAGTTATTGCTTTTTGGGGGTATTAAATCAATCCAATTACATTTTTTGTGAAACTAATGGCAAAAATACTGCACCTTTCAAAATTTTAGAAATGAAATCACATAATAATCTAACAATTTTACACTAAAATCACCGATTTTAAAAAAGTGCAAAATTTTAAGTAAATGTCTTACAAAATAGAGTATTTTTACGTTTTCCCATACTTATATCTAATTTAAATTTATGATGCCACATCCCAAAGTTGGACAATATAAATTCGTTTGTATGAGTCCTACACCGATAACCCATTAATCAGACTAGTATATTAGTATTAGATTAGTAAGGACAAACATAAATATGGATGGTTGGATGAAACATTTTATACCTTTTCAGGCTGCTGAAGATATTGCACACTCACTGTACATAGCACCACATCAACACTACAACTATCCATTTCAAGCTTTTGATCTTGATTGAGATCCTTCACAAAAAAATAATCCAATTGCACATTCTTAGCAAGTTCTTGTGCATTAAGTCCATGACCAATTACTCTTTTGAACTTCACTTCTTTAGGCAAGTGACTAATCCATGAACTCATTAGATCCAGAATTTCTGAACCTGGGTTGATTCTTTGTCTATATAGATCAGTTAGTGTGGAAATGAATTTGTCGTCTACATGGGTAACGAATCGAGGGTAGGAGTAGAAATTGCAATCTGGGTTTGTGTTAAGTTTTGTTCTTTGTTGTTGCGATAGAACGAAGCGCTTGATTTTGCCTGATGATGATGATGGGGTTGTCTGGTTTGGTTCGTTAATTGTGTTTGTGATTGTTTTTGATGGAGGGATTGGATTTGGATGAATGGTGAACATTGGTTTTGGATTGAAGAAAGTTTGTATTGATTTTCCATTTTTCATGTATGTAATATGTATGTATAGTTAGAGAGAGATAAGTAGCTGGTGATTCTTAGCAGTTATGGTCCCACAGGGCCCTCAGGCCCATAGTCCACATAGGACCAACATGCCCCACAAGATCCATATAGCCCAGAAGGCCCACAGTCCCCACAAGGCCAATAAAGCCCATAATGCCCATGAGGTCAGTAAAGCCCAGAAGGCCCATAGTCCCCAAGATGCCAATGAGGCCCGTAAATCCATGGGCCAACAAGGTCCATAAAGCCCACAGTTCCCATAAGGCCGCCATAATGCCACAAGGCCCATAAGGTTCACAGTCCCTATAAGGCAAATAAAAGCCCATAAAGCCCATGAGGCCCGTAAAGCCCCTGGGCCCACAAGGTCCATAAAGCCCATAAGGCCCACAGTCCTAGGGCCAAGAAATCCCATGATGCCCACCCGGTGGTCTCCATTTCTTAGACATATTTTGTTAAATTAAACAATTATATTATATCAATACTATTACTACGTATGACTTAATATAATTATATTAAGGAAAATTTTAATTAGAATATATTAATTCAAGTAGCAAAATTTTATATAATTTAGAAAATAATAAACGGTCAAATAGTCAAAATAATTATTTTTAAAAAAATAAATTAAATTAATCTAAATCTCTTCAAAATTTCAATCCGAGTTGACTCGGAAGAAAATCGGTAAAAGGGTCAAGTAAGATCCGACCCTATATATATAAACGGGCTACAAATAAATCCATTCGTCTTCCTCCTCCCTCCATTTCGTCTCTGTGGAAAAATCGGAGCTCAAATTCGCCATCGATCGGAGCTCAAATTCTCCGGCTGATCTTCAATTCTCGTCGGCGTCGGAAGAGTAATAGCCATGTCGTACGACTATTTGTTCAAGTACATCATCATCGGAGATACTGGTTTGTTTCGAAAACCTAAACCTAGTTGATTTGTTAATTTAGTTGTTGTTTTTTTGCTTGTTTTGATTTGTTTGAGTTTGATTGGGTGATTAAGGTGTTGGAAAGTCATGTTTGCTACTTCAATTTACTGATAAGAGGTTTCAGCCAGTTCATGATTTGACTATTGGAGTGGAGTTTGGTGCTCGTATGGTGACTATTGACGGTAGACCTATCAAACTTCAAATTTGGGATACAGTATGTATCTTGAACTCTTCTGCATTATGGATTAGTTTCTGTTTTGTTGCTGAGATTATGTTGTGAACTGGAATTGAACTTAATTAAACATTGAAGGAGCTTAGTAACTATCTTTATCTTGATTTAGTGTTTCTTCTTTTTCTTTTTGCTTTTACAATTTCTTTTATTCCTTCCGTGAAGGATGCTGTGGAAAAGTAGTTAAAAGTGAAAAAATTCCTGAATTGTGGACTACCTTTTTCTTTAGAACTACTGCTGTACAAAAACAAAATTTCAATAAAAGATTTGAAATGGTGGAATTTTATGGACTGTTGGTTGGGAAGACTTTGTTTACTAAGCAACTTCTACTGAATTAACTGCTTGAAGTCAAAATTCTTTTCGAGTTAAGCTCTGAATGCTATAACTATGTAATTTAGACAATATTTGTTTTTAATTCCAGGCTGGGCAAGAATCCTTCAGATCTATCACAAGATCTTACTACAGAGGAGCAGCTGGGGCACTTCTAGTTTATGACATGACCAGGTAGGGTATGAGTAATGGGTAAGAACCTGGGACTGCGATGGGCCTGGGTTTGGTGAGATTTTAGGTGATGGTCTCATTCTGCATCATCTATCCTCTGCTCCCCTCCTCTCTCATGGACACAAATTAAGTTCTTTTTGGGCTCAAAATTTGGATTTTCTTCAGTTTGTTTAAATTTCAAATTATATATAAGTAGTAAACTTTTTAAACTTTTGCAGTAAAGTGAAGCATTCTCAATAGTAAACTATAAATAGTTATTAATTCTTCAAGTGCATGAATTGTAGTTTTCCGGTTAACTACCTTAGTATAACCTGGAAGTCTCCGAAGTCCCAACTGTCAGAATTTGTTTTCTTTGCTATTGATCAATGCTGAAGAGAGCTCCATGGGTACATTGAAAGTACATGTTTTGGTCAACTGCTTTATCTTCCTCTAGGATTGAATATATTCAACTGGTGGTTTGGGGACATCCTGAATGAGAGGCCCATCTTTCGTATTTTGTTTTAAATCATTCCCATCTTGTCCCTTGTTTTGCTTCGATTTTGCACATCTGTCACTGAAACTCATTATGTTGTCTAAACCAGGAGGGAGACATTTAATCATCTTGCAAGTTGGCTGGAGGATGCCCGGCAGCATGCAAACCCCAACATGAGTATCATGCTCATAGGGAACAAGAGTGATCTTGCTCATCGACGGGCTGTGAGCAAAGAGGAAGGGGAACAATTCGCGAAGGAGAATGGACTTCTATTTTTGGAGGCATCTGCAAGAACAGCTCAAAATGTTGAGGAGGTGATGTAACTCAACCACAGTATTCACATTGCCATATGTGTGTTCCATAATGTGTATGTTAAATTAAACTAGTAGTACAATATATAACAGGCCTTCATAAAGACTGCTGGAAAAATCCTCCAAAATATTCAGGATGGTGTGTTTGATGTCTCTAATGAGGTAACTATAGCTTTTTTAGGACACCAAACTCATTCTTATATTATTGTGTCATATTGACATCTCAAGTGCTAGACTGTCATTTGGAAGTTGGCCTCGTACTTGGGTGATAGCAAGTTATCCCGAAAACTACGAGTTTTCCATGAAAGAAGTTGCAAAATTGTGGTATTAGTTATTGCTGGTTAGGGTGGGTGAATTTTGTATGCTTCGATGACTATATAGTGAAGGCTCTGCCTGCATGCTGGATGATGAATTCTCCACTCAGCATGAGTGTTGTGCGCAAGGCATAATCAGGACTGATATGGAAAATGAATATTCTGTCCACAAAATAACAAAGAGTTGTTTTCTGACATTTTTTTTTTTTTTCTGTCAATATGCAGTCATCCGGTATCAAGGTCGGGTATGGACGTCCTCAAGGTCCGTCAGGAGGAAGAGATGGAGCAGTTGCTCAGAGTGGCGGATGTTGCAATTGATTAGGACCAAGATAACGCCACTCTATCCATTCCTTTTATGTCATATATTTCTGCCTTCTCCATCCATCGATAGTATGGATGTATCTTTCCAAAATGTTATGCAACTTCCGAGTACATTAGATGTACAGTTCTAAGCTTAGCCGTTCTTATGATTAATTCAATTTTACTCTTTCAACTCTAATTTCTGATTATCAGTCATTACATTGTTTTTGAATTACGAGCAGTCATGGAAGAACAAAAACTCGCAAAATAATTATAGGTAATTCGATAAAATACTTTTGGGTATGTTCCCATTTATTGGGTTTACACATTATCAAAATAGCATCTGAAAAAATATCAATGAATCCTTTTGAGTTTACTATTGCAATATGCCGGGGATCTAATCTACGATGCAAAAATTTCCAAACATTTGTTACCGATTAACTTAATGTACTTTTGGTTTTCAATGTGATTAGAAAAACAAAATAACTTTTTGTAATGTGCCAGATTTTGCTAACACCAACTTCTAATGTCAAGACTCTGCAAAGCATTACATCTCTAATTCCGTCCACCTCTCAGGCGAATGTTGTCTAGGGTTCGAGAAACTAATAACAATCGTGGATCATCCTCAGGTATCTCCCGGTCCTGCAATATCAGAGAGGGAGAAAAAATTATGCACAGATTTTATTTTTTTTTTAGAACATTTTTCTTTAGAACATTTTTTAGATAATGAAAATAAATACAAATAATGTGAGCGAAAAGCAACCCTAAGAGTTATTACTACATTCAGTAGTTAAACAATAATCCCAAACTTGTGAATACATCAATGGAATTTCAAAATGCAAACTACATTCTAGAATTATTACTGTGTGCTTCATTAAACTTCATACTGACTCGTGCTGGTCCCCTCGTTAAAAATTATTCAGGAGGATACTAATGAAACAAGATATAAATTATAGGGGTGACTTTGATCTTGTGTGTTGCTTACGAGCACAGTACGAATACTGGTCATATTTCAGAGTGTGAGGCCAACTTAATAACATGCATAAGGTCTCTTAAGAAACACGTTTCTGAGAAATTCCTATGCATATGCCAAGAGGAGTACATTATGACTTCTATTTAGGGATATATGCTTCAGTTCTTGATTAGTGTAACACCAACGTATGTCTAATAAGTGTGCCCTATCAATAACTGAAATCAATTTCTCACTTCAAAACCTTAAAAATTTAAACCCGGGGTTCAGCCTCAACACAATTAAAACATCAAGAAAAGTAGTTTACCACCATGATGAGTATAATCTTTGGGACAAAGATATCTTCAAAACAAACTTTTAAGATAAAACATTAAATGACCTTTTGTAGCATTGTTAAGGAAAAGGACTCACTTTTAAGCCTCTGTAATATGCTTCCACAGCAGGAAGTGAAGGGACTGACTTGCGAGTTTGCATCATGTCCCATATATAATTGGCAGTGGTAAATCCGCCAGTCTGCAACAGAATAATGAAAGACCCGTAAAAAATGTATCCCACATATTTTGTGAATATAAAAACATAATTTCTCCTCATTGTCTATAAAAACTAACTTCATGGATCTCGTTTAGTAACTAAAGGAAGTAATTGCTCACTTTTTCACCAGAGGCTGAAAGAAGGAGGTCACTTCCCATCTTTGGGCTCAAGAAAAAGCCTCTTGAATTCATCTTTTCCTGCATTACAGAGGTACGACATATGACGGTCAGGGAACTTGTATCATTTTCAGGAAAGTTGGATAACTAAGGAAAAATGATTAACATATCATCATGAGGCTAGTATATAAGATAGAAACAATAATGAAACTGTACCAGAGTGTCTTGAGCAACTTGCATTCCTTTGGGAGTATGTCCAATCATAGCTCCTTCAG
>JAYMTB010001538.1:0-10694 GCA_036897585.1 Francoa sonchifolia | reverse complement strand
TTGAATTAATCTCTCTGATCCAAAAACTTCAAAATAATTAAACGCGTATAATTAAATTAAATTTTGGATTAATCATTAATCTTTTTTTTAGCGAAAAAAACACATGGTGAAATGATGCCGTTTGGGAGACGCGAACTTTTTGACTGCATGAAGTTTGTTAGGATAGGACCAATATTTAGGTCCTACACTAAGAAAACTTATTACATTCAGCCAGCCCTATTCCAGAAACATGAATAAAGCTTGACTATATTGTAATTTTTTATGCTCTAATATTCGCAAATTTACGATAAATCAATGCTATAGGAGACTATAAGTAATGTCATTATAATTCTAAATTGAAAGGTAATTACTATTTCAGATTAATAAGCTTGTAGGGGTGAGAAGTTGATTACCGTGATTTCAAGAACGTGTAAGAACTTTGCGATCTGCTGTCAATATATGTGCAACATGGTATTTCGGAGGGGACCGTAGGGATTTATATCAAGTTTGGTAAGGATCAACACTGTGAACCGCTTCCACCTTCTTGTTGATATCAATACCTTGCTGATGAAAGGAATGGAGTTTGTGCTTCCGGCATTGCCAAATTCTCCAATCATAGGCTGCATCATCAGCTGCAACTAATTAAAAACGCAGAGACACCAATATTGTTTTATCTAATTAATCTCATGGGAAAAGTCTCATAATTGAATTAGACATAATGAACGACTCTAGACAATTATAAAGTGCAGCGTGAGGATTGAAAAGAACCCTTGGTAGAACCTATAAGTTTATAACCGCTAGCGCTAGATGACAAGTAGTCATCACTTACTCTAGCTGGTGCTTATTGATGAGTTCAAAAGGAAACTTCAAAATTAATTAGAGCTTCGTAACTGGATAGTATCCAAAAAGATGTGGAATAGACAGAAATATTCACCTTCGATCATAATTGTCCAAAAACTCAACCAAAACGTGTCATGCGATTTGATTATTAATAATAGAAAAAAAATAAAATTAGTCCGTACGTACGAGTGGAAGATAGAATCTAGCTAATATATATATATATATATAATGAAACCCTGATGAATCATCCATTATCACACCACTACCAGCCCACATCTACACTTAATAGGTGTACTTAGTCCATACTTAATTCATATTGATCTTTTAAATACGAGCTATTTTACCATGTCTTATATGGATCAATTCAACTCATTTCATAAAACCCAAAAATCTACGATTGTTTCAACAAGAAATACATTGTTTCATTTTGTAGAGAAAAGATGATGGTTAGGCACTGTAAGTTGCAGGTTTCATTCGTTATTCATACTTTGTGGAAACAAGTAAGCCGTCAATCTTATACAAATAACAATTTCTGATATCCAAACTTTACGATTTTCCATTTCTACTATTCATCAATCTTAAGCATCAAGTAAGTTTGAGTGTACTTTCAGATTGCCTATAATTTCATGAACAGAAAAATTCGAGTTTTTACGGAGTTGAAACGGTTAGTTTTTAACTCGATTCCTATATTTTTTTTTTTTGGAGGAAGGAGAAATATTTTAAGAATATTAGTTCTTGAGTTTATATATTAGTTGAGTTTCTAAGTTTGCAAATAATATATCTATTAGTCATTTACATAATTTAAGAATATATACACGTATATCTAAACTTTATTTAGATAGGTTTGAAATCAAATATAAATATAATCAAATATAAAATCAAGTAGTAGAAACTTTGAACGCCAATAATATAAAATCAATAAACAAACTTGGTAAAACAGTAATTAAATATTATATCAAACTAATCAAATAGTAAAAATTTTGAATGCCAAAAAAATAAAAATCAATTCAAAATCAAATAAATACAAAAAAACGAAATATTTTTTAAACAAGTAAAGATGTAAAAAAATTAGAAAAGCTATGAAAAAAGTTATAATACCCCTAATCCAACATGACAATTTTCGTTAGGGTGTTGTATGTCAAAAAAATTTAAGACACTTAAAAATCGAAAGCATAATTAAACAAAGCAATAATAAATTGGAAAACAAAATAATCAAGTATCATACCAAACTAATCGTTAATTGGATGCCAAAAATATAAAAATTTGGTAAATTAAATCAAAGAAATACAAAAAAAACAAAAATCATATTAAAAATGTTCAAAGAAATGAGAAAACGGTTTAATAAAAAATCACCCCAAACCCATTGGGATGAATAATACATTAAAGAAAAAATGTATAAGGAAACCAATAATATTTTGAAAAATATCATATCAAATTAATCAAGTAGTAACTTTGAAGGCCAAAAATAAAATAAAAAACAATTAAGAAACTTTGTAAATCAAAATCGAAGAAATACTGAAGAACGAAAATTATAATAAGCATACTAAAGGCTGAACAGTTTCACTTGATCCCCTAAGGTAACCCACTGGGCAATGATGCATGTTAAATAAAGTAATCAAGTTGTAAAAGCTTTCAAAGTAAAAAATATTAAAAAGAATAAGAAAGTTTTGGTAAATCAAATCAAAGAAATCAAAATTTTATTAAAAATGTAGTAAAAAAATTTAAATAACTGGGAAAAAGCTAAAAAATCAAAAATAACTTCTAGCCCAATGGGACAATTCTCACTTTAGCACCAAAGGCAACCCGTTGGGATGAATGATGCATATTAAAGAAAAAATGTATATAAAAACCAATAATAATTGGAAAAACCAAAATATAAAAAAAACAATAAAAAAACTTTGTAAATCAAAATCAAAGAAATATCAAAGACCAAAAATTTTAATAAACAAATGTAGTAAAAAATAAAAAACTAAAAACTGAATTAAAAGTCGAAAAAAATTGCCTCAAAACAGGAAATCACCCCTAACCCAACCGGAGAATTTTTGCTTCAGCCACCCGTTCAGGTAAATGATGTATGTCAAAAAAAGATAAAACAAATTTTAAGATATTTAAAAATCGAATGTCTGATCAAACAAAAGGTGTATGCTTTTGGGCAATGATGCAAGTTAAAAAGAAAGAGTAATGAGACAAATAAAAAATTGTAAAACAACTTAATCAAATATCATCAAACTAATCAAGTTGTAAAAATTTGAAACCCAAAAATATTTGGTAAATCAAATAAAAAAAATATAAAAGAAATGAAAAATGTAGTAAAAAAGCTAAAAAATCGAAAATCACATCATAACGGAAATCAACTCTAACCCAACAGGACAGTTCTCACTTCAGCCCCAAAGGCGACCCGTTGGAACAAATGATGTATTTAAAAAAAAAATGTATTGTGAAAACCAATAATAATTGGAGAAAATATCGTATCAAATCAATAAAATAGTAAAAAATTTCCAAGGCCCAAAATAAAAAAACCAATTAAAAAAACTTTGTAAATCAAAATATAAGAAATACCGAAGAACAAAATTTTTAATAAACAAATGTAGTAAAAAATATATTTAAACACTGAATTAAAAATCGAAAATCACCCCAAACCCAACGGGTCAATTTTTACTTCAACCGCAAAGGGATCACATTTGGGTAAATGATACAAGTAAAAAAACAAGAGTAATGAGACAAATAATAAATTGTAAAACAAAGTAATCATGTATCATCAAACTAATCAAATTGTAAAAACTTTGCAAGACAAAAATATAAGAATGAAATTTTTTTTATGGAAAATCATATTAAAAATGTAGTAAAATAATATCATAACGGAAATCACCCCTAATCCAACGGGACAGTTCTCACTTAAGCACCAAAGGCGACTGGATGTGATGAATGATGAATTTTAATGAAAAAGTGTATTTGGAAACTAATAATAATCGAAGAAAACAACATATCAAAATTATAAAATAGTAAAAACTTTGAAGGGCCAAAATACAAAAAAACAATTAAAAATACTGTGTAAATAAAAATCAAAGAAATTCAGATGAACAAAAAATTATTTTTTATGCAAATGATGCAAGTAAAAAAAAAAGAGTAACAAGTCAAATAATAAATTGTAAAACATCGGAATCAAATATCACCAAATTAATCATGTTGTAAAAACTTTCAAACCCAAAAGTATAAAAATGAATAAAAAAAAAATTTGTAAATCAAATCACAGAAATATAAAAGAAAAGAAAATCATATTAAAATGTAGTAAAAAAAATTCAAAAAACTGGAAAAAAAAAGGTAAAAAATCGAAAAACACATCATAATGGAAATAACCCCTAGCCCAAAAGAACAATTCACAATTCAGTCCCAAAGGCGACCTATTGGGACGAATGATGGATTTTACAGAAAAAATGTAAGTGGAAATCAATAATAATTTGAAAAAATATCGTATCAAATCAATAAAAAAGTAAAAAATTTCAAGGCCCAAAATATAAAAAACAATTAAAAACCTTTGTAGATCAAAATCAAAGATATACAAAAGAAACAAAAATCATATTAAAAATGTACTAAAAAAAATACTAAAATCTGAATTAAAAATCGAAAATCACATCAAAACACGAAATCACCTCTAACGCAACGAAACAATTTTCGCTTCAGCCACCAAGACATCACGTTGGGGATAAATGATGTATGTAAAAAAAAAATGAGTAATGAGACAAGTAATAAATTGTAAAACAAAGTAATCAAGTATCATCAAACTAATCAAGTTGTAAAAACTTTGAAAGTCAAACAAATAAAAATGAATAAAAAAGTCTTAGTATATCAAATCAAAGAAACACAAAAGAAACGAAAATCATAATAAAAATGTACTAAAAATCGAAAATCTCATCATAAAGGAAATCACTCCTAACCTAACGGGACAGTTCTCACTTCAGCTCTAAAGGCGACCTACTGAAATAAATGATGAATTTTATAGAAAAAAGATGTGAAAATCAATAATAATTGGAAAAAATATCGTATCAAATCAATAAAATAGTAAAAATTTTGACTGCCCAAAATATAAAAACAATTAAAAAAATTTGTAAACCAAAATCAAAGAAATACCAAAGAACAAAAATTTTAATAAACAAATGTAGAATTATTCTTTTATAAAAACTGAAATAAAAATAAAAAATAACATCAAAATGGAAAATCACCCCAAACCTAACAGGCCATTTTCGTTTCAGCCACCAAGGCATCCGTTTGGGTAAATGATGCAAGTAAAACAAAGAAAGAGTAATGAGACAAGTAATAAATTGTAAAACAAAGTAATCAAGTTGTAAAAACTTTGAAATCCAAACAAATACAAAAGAAACGAAAATCATATTAAAAATGTAGTAAAACATTCAAAAAATTGGGAAAAAGGTACAAAATCGAACCCAACGGGATATTCTCACTTCAGCTTTAAAGGCGACCTGCTGGGATAAATGATGGATTTTAAAAAAAAATATATGTGAAAACCAATAATAGTTTGAGAAAATATCGTATCAAATAAATAAAATAGTAAAAAATTTGACTGCCCAAAATATAAAAACATTTAAAAAATTTGTAAACCAAAATCAAAGAAATACCAAAGAACAAAATTTTTAATAAACAAATGTAGAAAAAAAATTATGACAACTGAACTAAAAATCGAAAATCATATCAAAATGGAAAATCACCCCAAAATGTAGTAAAAAATTTGGAAAAGGTAAGAAATCGAAAATCACAACATAACGGAAACCACTCCTAACCCAACGGGACAATTCTCACTTTAACCCCAGGCGACCTGCTGGGATAAATGATGAATTTTAAAGAAAAAATATATGTGAAAATCAATAATAATTGAAGAAAATATCGTATCAAATCAATAAAATAGTAAAAATTTTGAAGGCCCAAAATATAAAATATAACTAAAAAAAGCTTTGTAAACCAAAATAAAAAAAATACTAAAATAAAAAATTTAATAAACAAATATAGTAATCGAAAATCACATCATAACTTAATTAAAAATTGAAAATCACATGAGTAAATCAAATCAAAGAAATACTAAAAATAAGGAAAATCATATTAAAAATGTTGTAAGACAATTTAAAAAACGGAGAAAAATATAAAAAAATCGAAAATCACATCATAACGGAAATCACTCCTAACCCAACGGGACAGTTCTGACTTCGGCCCGAAAGGCGACCATGTGGGATGAATGATGGATTTTTAAAAAAAATGTATTTGAAAATCAATAATAATTGAAGAAAATATCGTATCAAATCAATAAAATATTACATATTTTGAAGGCCCAAAATATAAAAAAAAACTTTGTAAATCAAAATTAATAAACAAATGTAGTAAAAGAAATACTAAAAACGGTATTAAAATTCGAAAATCACATCGAAATGAAAGTAAATCAAATCCAAGAAATAAAAAAAACAAAAAAAAAAATCATATTAGAAATGTTGTAAAAAAATTCAAAAAACTGATAAAAAAGTAAAAAATTGAAAATCACATCATAAAAAAAATCACTCATAATCCAACGGAAAAGTTATCACTTCAGCCCCAAAGGCGATCCGCTCGAATAAATGATGGATATTAAAAAAAATATGTATATGAAAATAAAAAATAATTGAAAAAATATCTAATCAAATCAATAAAATAGTAAAAATTTTGAACACCCAAAATGTTAAAAAAAAAACTTTGTAAATCAATAATCAAAGAAATACTAGAGAAAAAAAAATTAATAAACAAATGTAGTAAAAAAGAATACTAAATACGGTATTAAAAATCGAAAAATCATATCGAAATGGGAGTAAATAAAATCAAATAAATAACTAAAAAAAAAGTTAAAATCATATTAAAAATTTTGTAAAAAAATTCAAAAAACTGGGAAAAAAATAAAAAATTGAAAATAACATCATAACAGAAATCACTCCTAACCTAACAGAACAGTTCTAACTTAGGCCCAAAAAGTTACCCTTTGAGATAAATAATGAATTTTAAAGAAAAATATATTTGAAAACCAATAATAATGGGAGAAAATATTATATAAAATCAATAAAATAGTAAAAGCTTTGAAGGCCCAAAATATAAAAAACTTCGTAAATCAAAATCAAGAAATACTAAAGAAGAAAATATTTAATAAACAAATGTAGTAAAAACAAAATAATACTAAAAACTGAATTAAAAATAGAAAATCACATCAAAATGGAAGTCAATCAAATCAAAGAATTACCAAAAAAAAAAAAAAAATCATATTAAAAATGTTGTAAAAAAATTCAAAAAACTAGGTAAGAAGGCGAAAATCACATCATAACGGAAATCACTCCTAACCTAACG
This sequence comes from Francoa sonchifolia, assembly GCA_036897585.1. Lineage (NCBI taxonomy): Eukaryota > Viridiplantae > Streptophyta > Magnoliopsida > Geraniales > Francoaceae > Francoa > Francoa sonchifolia. The sequence goes on along the minus strand of JAYMTB010001538.1, from coordinate 3,503 downwards.
GAATAGTTCTCACTTCAGCCTCAATGGTGACCCGCTAGAATAAATGATGGATTTTAAAGAAAAAATGTATATAAAAACCAATAATAATTGGCAAAAATATTATATCAAATCAATAAAATAGTAAAAATTTTGAAGGCCCAAAATACAAAAAATAACTAAAAAGAACTTTGTAAATCAAAATCAAAGAAATACTAGAGAAAAAATAAATTTAATAAACAAATGTAGAAAAAAAATTACTAAAAGCTGAATACATTTTTTAAAATCACATCAAAATGGGAGTAAATTAAATTAAAGAAATACAAAAAAAAAATACGAAAAATTATATTAAAAATGGATTAAAAAAATTAAAAAAACTGGGAAAAAGGTAAAAATTCGAAAATCACTCCTAACCCAACGAGACAGTTCTCACTTCAGTCCCAAAGGTGATCCGCTGGGATAAATGATAGATTTTATATAAAATAGGTATATGAAAATCAACAATAATTAAAAAAGAAAAAACTTGTAAATCAAAATCAAAGAAATACTAGAGAAAAAAAATTAATAAACAAATGTAGTAAAAAAAATACTAAAAACTGTATTAAAAATAAAAAAATCACATCGAAATGAAAGTAAATCAAATCAAAAAAATACAAAAAAAATAAAATAAGAAAAATCATATTAATTCAAAAACTTGGAAGATAAAAAATCGAAAAATGACATCATAACGAAAATCAAAAGGTGACCTTTTGGGATAAATGATGGATTTCAAAAAGAAAATATATTTGAAAATCAATAAAATAATAAAAACTTTGAAGGCCCAAAATAAAAAAAGAAACTAAAAAAAACTTTGTAAATCAAAATCAAAGAAATACTAAAAAAGAAAAAATTTAGTAACAAATGTGGTAAAAAAAATACTAAAAACTGAATTAAAAATCGAATCACATCAAAACGGGAAATCACCACTAACCCAACTAAACAATTTTCGCTTCAGCCACCAAGACATCACGTTGGGATAAATGATGTATGTGAAAGAAAGAAAAAAGAAAATTTAGGATATTTAAAAATTGAAAGTTTATAAAAAAAAATGGTGTATGGTCATTATCATCAAACAAATAAAATTGTAAAACTTTTGTAGCCAAAGAAATACAAAAGAAATGAATATCATATTAAAAATTTCAAAAAATTGGAAAAAAGGTAAAAGATCGAAAATCACAACATATAAAAACAATTCAAATCAATAAAATAGTAAAAAAATTTACGGCCAAAAAGATACAAAATAAGAAATACAAAATAACAAAAATCATATTAAACAAGTGAAGAGATAAAAAAATTCAAAAAGATTCGAATAAATTTAATTGAAAATCATATCATAATCGGTAATCACACCTGATCCAACAGGACATTTTAGCCCCGAGGCATCTCGTTGTAGTAAATGATGCACATAGGAAAAAGATAAAGCAAAATTTCAGAAATTAAAAAATCGAAAGTTTTATTATTAGAAAAGTATAAGAAAGGGAATTATAAATGGAAGACAAAATCAAAGAAAAGAAAACAATTGACACATACGCGCTAAAAAATTTGATGAACATATTTGGTAAATAAGTCTCAAAAACACAAAAAGCATACTAAACAAATGAAGTAGTAAAAAGATTTGAATAATGTATATGCAATCAATAAAAATATTTGGTAAAAGTATATTAAAGAAACATGAGAAAATCTCAAAATTGCAAAATGGCAGAATTCAAATGTCAAAAAAATTTACAAATTCAAAGATATATAAGAAACAAATATCACACCGAACAAAAATATTACCAATTATTACAGATGTTTTGCATAACAAAATTTGAAAAATAGAAAAGAAAAATAACATCAAACAAAAGAGAAGAGAATAAGTTGTTCCCCACAGAAGTTGATTGAAACAAGAAAAGAGAAGTATTAGGATCCATATCTAAATCAGACACATCATAAAACCTAGAAAAAACTTAAAACTACCTAAAGAACTTGGGCTGCAAGTATCAACCTTGACACAGATTTTGTAACCATAATGCAGTATTTTGAGCATAACTTGGTATTTATATAAATTCTTCAACCCCAATATACAGCAAACATAATATGTAAATCATTGCACAAAATAGTACCTGATAGCAGCAGCTATGCTAAAAACGAACTCTGACAGCAAGATAGGATTTCTAACCTATAGATACAGCAAACATAATAGTTAAACGGCATATTCGAAATCAATTTTAAATCAAACTAACAGGTATCAGTATTTCTAATAAGTGAACACTATTATTTTATTAAAAGTACCTTGGATTTTACGTCTAGAAAGTGATCAATCCTGCCAATAACCAATTAGTCAATCCTTCTTTCAGAGCCAATTTTGTACCCTCGAAGAAAGAAAGTATAGTTTATGGAGGGCATATTCAGAACTCTAAAGTGATTAAAATAAACAAATCTCAGATAAAGAGAGAGGTTGGATTATAAGAGTAAAATTAAGAGGACATGAGACCAATAACCAACGAAACCCAGATAATAACCTAAAAAAATTTCTGGCAACTTATTCCTCAAAGAAATCATAAACACTCCGTCAAAGACCAACACAAACCATTCCTAAATATAAATCTCACTTACCACTCAGCAAACAACCATAATCACTCTAAGATCAAATCTATATAAGTAACAGAATACCTGAAGAAGAATGATGACATGCATAACTCGACCTTGAGTGGTGAGTTGAATTTCTCAACTCTGGTTTTGTCCCTGGCTCTCTGATGAAATCCTAACACCCTAACGGAGAAAAAAAATGAGAGAATGGCGTAAAATATCAACAATTCTATTTGTTATCTGACTTTACTTTGAGTAATCAATTCGGATCTCATTCTCCATCTTCGATTTCACAACTCTCTGCTATATCAACAATGGCTCTGTGATGTTGGATTATAACAGTTAGAACAAAATCATAAGGAAAATTAACAGGACAGGAGGAGACTGATTCCCACAAAACCCAAAAATAAATAAAGTAATAACAAAATCACGACTTGAACCACTGGCATTAATCGTCTGGTAATTTGAACAGATCTTCACATCTTTAACACCTATTTTTTTCACATAAACAAGTGTACACTGCTTAATACAATAAAGTAAAATATGAAAAGCTTCTAACAATAACATGCCACCTGTGAAGTATGAAAATTACCAATGCATCGACTTTGGGTTTCTCTCTCTTTTCCCTGTTTAATACAATAGAAGAAAAAAGTTCAGTACTTCTAATCACAGGCAAAAAGAGTAGAAAAGTAACTTGGAAATAAGCCAATACTTTAGTGGCTGGTTGGGATGCTGCCATTTTAATTTCATACTGGTGGAATTGTAGAATAAACCACTTTTTAATCTGATCCGCTTATATGATGTTTAAACTCGAACTAGAGAAGAGAAATTGGACTATGCAACTTATAATTCATAAACAGTACATTTAAATTTTAGTAACGAAAATTTAAAATTTTCTGTCGATTAGCATCCATAACATT
>JAYMTB010001537.1:0-10695 GCA_036897585.1 Francoa sonchifolia | reverse complement strand
GGACTCCTCGCGATTGGGATAGGTTCATGAGATTCATGGAACGATACTCTAACGAAAATGGCTTGCAATTTATCAAAAAATGAGGCAATGTACATTCTTCCCTTTCCTTTCAGCTCATCGCGTTTTAATTTACCACATGTTGAATTGTGTGTAATTCAAGTAAATTGAAACTTGAAGAACTTCATTCACGCCATTAAATTTTCTGTTTTCCACAGAATATGTGAAAAATACGGCACTTTTTGTCTAATAATCGAATTTGATAATCAATGCAGAGGACGAATTCAGATTCTCAAGTAACATCTTCAGTTTATTCTAGTTTTATGAATCAGGAACAATGAATTGTAATATAATCGAAATATAACATTTCACAACAAGAATATGAGCAAAAGAGTCGAGATAAATAGTAGTAAAAACATCCCAAAGAAACCCAGTTTACTACTAGGCGAATTTGATTCGGACAATCCTCTATCAAATACCATATCGCCGAAAAATATGCGAACCCCGGGATCTCTCATTTGCACATCACTTCCAAGCAAAATAGAATTGTTTACCCCTTGAATATTGTTGTTTATGTAAATATTAATGCTACAACAATCAGTCGACTCACCTGCACATCCACTTCTGTTACGGATTTTCATTGCGGCCCCTACATTTCTTCCTTTCAGTTTGACACGATCAAACGAGCCATGGCTGCTTTCTGAAGCCATGAGAAAAATGAAATGATCTTCTCAAGTTTACATTGCTTCTTTCATTGGTGTTCCCACTTTGCTCTAACTGCAAGAAAATCTAATGTTCTCTATACTAATGGCTTTAAGTCACACATATGCACACCATAAAGAACTTGGGAATAATTCCATTTCCATGCCAAAGATTAACACCCTTTTGATCAATGTCGGGCAACATTGTTTTTCCATACCATACCATACCAGAAGTGATGCAATGTCCTCAAATCATTCAACAGCCATTTAGCCATGATTATAGTTCAACAACACAGAATGAAGGAATGAATGAATGAAACCAAAAAGATAAAACAGAGTAAAGTAATTCATGTTTTGATTGATGAAGATAAAGCCAACAAGAGAAGGAAAAAAGCAAACCATGATTTGAGCAATCTCCAACTCAATTGTGTCAAAAATAGTCAGAATATTTTCACATTCATAATTTTCAATTGAAATCCAAAGCGTAAAACTAAAACATAATCTCCTTTGCCTCATTTCACAACAACGAAAATCTCACTTCCTTCATGCTTTCCAGATTTTCTCGGAAACCAAACAGACCTCACACCGATCTTCCGGGCTGCCTGTGCCTTTGCAAACAGGGCCGCTTCGTAGGCTCAACTTCATTTTTTAATTCTTTTTAAGGATTATTTAGCTTATACACAATTCTCTCACTAATTTATTAAAATTTCTTAGTATTTCATCCAACTCCCAAATATATAATTTTCGGGTATTACAAATTTTACGAGAGAAAATAATTGTAATGATTCAGATCTCCACAAACATGCATGAGTTGCATGCCGTCATTTCAAGTTCTTTATAATTAATTATCCAAAAGTTCAAATTCGAAGAGATGGATAACATGAAAAACTCTGGAAACTAAAATCCGAACATTTGACATAAAAGAAATTGGTATTTAAATCGAACATTATATTATAACTCTGAGATTGTTACCACTAGATTATGAAATTAACATTAACTAGTTCACATCAAAAAACATAAGGCATCCCCTCGATTTTCCATTAGCTCTAATTACTCCGAACCTCTACTAACGGGCATTATTTTCTGTTAGTATTGATTTCCTATGCTCGAATTCTCATAAAAACCAGAAACTAATTCTATCTTATGGATCTAACCTGCATTTTGATAAATCGCGACGCACTCCTTTGTTCTTCCCATATATTGTTGATGTTTTTGTGATTGTTGAATTACGGTAATGTTTGGCATGCCATGAATTCAAAAATCTGGAATGCCACTTGATCTTGATGAATACTCTATTACCAACTTTAAAAACATCGATGATTTGTCCTCTAAAAGTAGAATTGGAGCATCAAACTCTGCAACTCGGCCTATAATAAAGACATCATTAAAAAACACTTCAAACTTCAGAGAAAAATGTGTGCCACAACCATCAGAACTTGATCTTACTTTTTGATGAAATTTTCACCGTGGGAGTGATTCTTGAATTTTGAAAAGATTTTAGAGCTTCCCGAAAAATCCTTTCAAGATTCAGAAATCACTTCCATGAAATCCCTTTCAAATGGAGAATTAAGGAAATGAGTTTAAACGTGAATGCACGTACCATCACTGAGGACGAGAACTAAATCACTATCGATAACAGTTGGGATACGATGTGCAATAGTGCAGACAGTACAGTCTTTGAATTCGGTTCGGATAATCTTTTGGATGAGATTATCTGTGGCTGAATCAACTGATGCTGTTGCTTCATCGAGAACTAGTATTCTTGCTTTTTTAAGCAAAGCTCGCCCCAATGCAACAAGTTGTCGTTGACCTACACTCCAATTGTCTCCATTCTCTGTCACTGCTAATCATATTTTTAAATCAATTGATTAGGGAAATATACATAACCCCAAAAATAAAAAAGGTTCTTTTGCCATATTGTTTATAGCATTCAAATGGATTTGCTACGTACCTGGTGTATCAAGTTTTTGGTCTTTTTCACGGATTACATCTCCAAGCTGAGACTTATCAAGTGCCTATGCCAAATCAAAATATGACAATTAATCGAATTAAATCATTAAACATATGGGTCTATATGATATTATCAGATTCAAACAGGGATAAATCGAAATTTCAGTAATTGAGAAATATTTTGAAAGTCTAGTAAGATAAATTTTATGGGTGAGAGTTGAAATCGAATTATTTTATACATTTTACTTTAATGTTTGGATTAAAAGGTGGATCATGAAAGCGAATATACCTGCCAAATTTCATGATCAGAATGCTCTTCAAGGGGATCGAGATTGCCTCGGACAGTTCCTTCAAATAAGGTAGGATCTTGGGGTATGATACTTAGACGGCTACGGAGATCATGGAGGCCAATTAATGAAATATCAATGTTGTCTATGACGATCCTTCCACCTGCTGGTTCAATTACTCGGAATAATGCCTGAATCAAAGTAGATTTACCACTTCCAGTACGCCCTACTATTCCAATTTTCTTCCCTCCAGGAAACGTGCAGGTTACACCATGAAGCACCACTGGAAGAGACTCTTTGTAACGAACCTAGAAAGTGAAACAGTCAGTGCTAGTAACACAATAGCAACAATCAAAACTCGCTTTTTGATCTTATTCTCCTTTTTATTAGAACCCATTTTTCAAGTGGGCGCAAATAAGTTTCTATGAAAAAACAACATTTTTCCCCTTTCTTGTCATTTTCTCAATCCAGATAAACAACCTGGAAAGTCAAATTTTACTCATAGGCTGAAAAGAAAATAGATGTATGATCTGCAATGCAAAAAACTGAACATCATACCTTCAAATCAATCAGGTCAATTGTTCCTTTCTCCGGCCATAAACTTGGGGGGCAAGAGTCCTCAATATATTCTGGAGCTTCACCTGGGATTTGGCAGTACTGATAAATCCTTTCTATGGAAATAATTTTGTTTTCAAGCTTGCAAAAGCTAAGAATCCACCGTGATAGGCGTGCATTCAAATTAAGGCCATATGTTACCGCAAGGCCTGCCATGCCTATAGAAAAAGAGCAACTGTGATCAGAGGAAAAAATACCATCGTATTTGAATAACTTTCAATAACATGCATATGAAGCCTGACTGTGCCGCGGGTTTTTTACTTCATCACAAGCAGATATGTTCAATGATGGAGAAATAGTAATACTTACTTGGATCAATAGTTCCACGAGGGAATCTCACAAGTAATAGCATGCAGAAAGCGAATACAAAAGTCGAGAGTAATTCCATGCGCAGGCAGAGCCATTCAATGGCTGCAAGACTGCAGAAGAATGGGCGAGCAAAGCAATCAAGAAGATAGAGGTTTCGCTTCATGAACCTTTTTTCTTGCCCAAAGCCTCTTATTGTTGCAGCCCCAGCAATTGATTCACCAAATAGATGGATAATTGGAGATTTTTGAATGCTGACAAGGCGAACAAGTTCTCTCGATGAAGCCATGTAGTATTTCTGAGAATTAGCATTGTGGAGAAATACATAAATTGCTTTCTTTCTTTGTTGTGTATTATCATATAACAAAATCAGGGCAAAAACTATCATTTACCTGCATCCACAAGCAAGCAACAGCCATCGGTATAACAAGAAGCAAAACTTGCCACGTAACTTTTGTCATTACACCAACAATGCCTATAAGTTGTATTGTTGTTGAAGCAAATCCTCCAAGCCTAAAAGGAATATCAAGATCAACAACACTTTGATCGATAGATACCTGTAGGGTGATAAGTGATCATTGACATTACATAATGTGAGATAAGATAGAGGAATAAAGTTATTAAAGTATAAGCACATGTGATTTATACATGTTTTCCAGTTTAAGCATAAAACTTACACGATTCAAGATCCGACCAGCTGGTGTAGAGTCAAAGAACGACATTGGCGCTCGAAAAACACATCTAAGCATCTTTACAAACAACTTTTGGGCAGCTGCTAGACCAAATGTAGCTACCAGAACAGCCCTAACAAATATGAACCAAGAGCTCCCAAAAGCAAGGGAAATATAAACAAGAAGAAGGACCAATGGACTAACTTTAGGATGGTCTCCTTCTGTTTGGGGATTTGCCCAAGCCATCCACCAATTACTAGCTATTTGAAGAAACTGAAATAATGCTTGAGCCACAATTATGAGTGGTATCAACATGCCTTTATATGCTGCTGCCATATATGACAAGTATATTTTCATACTGACTTTTCCTCTTTCCCTTTCCTCTTCCTGAACAAGCTGCTTTTTCCTCCGTTTTGACTTCTTTTTCTCTTTAATTTCCTTCTGCCCTGTAGCTGATACACTCGCTTGAACTTCTTTTGCCAAACTGTCTATATTATCTCCAACCAAATTACATTTCTTACTAATAATGCCAGACCCATCTCGGGACAAATTTTCATCTGAATATTCTGAGTTACTAGGGATATCCATAGCTTCTATTGCTTCGTGATGAGCTGAGATCAAAGTTTCAAAATCTGTTCCTGCTTGCAAAAGATCATCATATTTTCCTGCTTGTATGATTTGGCCATCCTTAAGAACCTGCATAAATGGAAGATAAACATCAAAAAGGAATTTTCACGAAATACATGTTATATCCATCATGCACTTTCTATAAACTTTCAAACAGTGCCAACAACAGCTTGCATAGTGCATATCAGTATCATAAGCAACATAAAGAAGGAAAATACGGAGAAAATTTCATACCAGTATCATATCAGCAGATGGCAAAAACTCGACTTGATGAGTGACAAATATAACAGTCTTACTAGCTAGTGCTGTCAATATGTACTCCTGCATATCCATATTATATCTTTAGCCAGAACAAATTCATTTCAAATGTGAGTTTGTAAAATTGCTGACAAATTATGTACCTAACCTTAAACAACTCAGAACCAGTGTGTGCATCAACTGCACTGAAGGGGTCATCAAGTAAATATAAATCTGCATCTTGATAGAGTGCCCTTGCAAGCTGTACTCTTTGTTTCTGGCCGCCACTCAAATTTATACCTCTATCACCAATAATAGTCTGATCTCCGTGCGAGAACAGTTCCAAATCTTTTTTCAGCGAACAAGCATGGATAACATTCTTGTAGTTGGCTTTATCCATTGGGCTGCCAAAAAGAATATTTTCTTCTATATTTCCAGACTGTATCCACGCTGACTGCGATACATAAGCAGCAGTACCACATACTCTTACCTTGAAAAAACATCCAAGGAACATTAATTTGGAAACCCCAATTTAATTAGAAAGAAGGATGACATTACACCGATAGAGTTCAAAGTTCAGTAAAACCAACTTACTTCACCAGAAATTCTAGGGATCTCCCCAAGTATGCAAGACAGAAAGCTTGATTTCCCGGAACCTACCACACCGCAGACAGCCACACGCATCCCTCTATCCACTTTCATTTCGATTCCCGATAATGTTGGTCGTGAAGAAGACAAGTCCCAGCAGAACACACCATCTTTAATTTCTATGGCCAAGTTCGACATGCCTCGTGGTATAACAGTTGTCGCATCTCCAGGTAACTCTTCATCCTGGAGGAACCCAGACACTCTATCAAGAGAAACTTTCGTCTGAGCCATCATTGAAACCAAATCAGGGAAGTTCCTAAGTGGTTCTTGTAGGATCCTGAAAGTCGCCAGAGCAGAAAGAACACCCCCTGCTGTAAGTTTATCACCCACCAATATAGAAGTCCCAAAAGTGACAGCTGAAACAAATATGGGGGAGCTCCAGAAAATGAATGTAATAAAAGCTTGAGAGTAGAGGGCTTTGCGAAGCCACTTGAACTCCACATTCCGCATCTCCTCCAACTTCACTCGATATCTGTCCTCCCAAGCTTGCAATTTGAGAATCCTCATGTTCCTCAAACACTCAGAAGTTGTTCTCATCCTATCATCCTTGGCACCCATTACCTTGTCCTGATAATCCTCCTGTATCTTTGCAATTGGCACTGTTACAACAATAGAGATTATGGTGGCAATCAATGTTGCGACAGAAGCAATCCCCACATTCTTATAAAGAATTGCAAGGGCAAGAATGATTTGCAAAGGAAGCATCCATATATCATGAAGATACCAGGAATAGTCCCCTATTCTTTGAACATCAACTGCCATGTAGTTGACAATCTCCCCGCTAGTGTGACTTTGCTTAGCCAAGTTTGACAGCTTGAGACCCTTACGGTACACCATTGCTGTTAGTGCAGATCTGACATGCATGCCCAAAATGTCAACACCGAGATACCATTGTCGGGTTGTTATCGTTTCGACAAGCTTTGCTGCAAAGAATGTTACTGCAAGAACATAGCCTTCGTGGGGGAAAGTCTCTCTCCCCCCTAAGTAATCCACAAAGTAGCTAATCATGTATGGACCAACATATGAAACAAGAGTATTCAAGCCGGCAAAAATGGCATTACAAGCTGCCTCCTTCCAAAATGACTTGAGAATTGCCCAAGCTAAAGAGGGTTGTTTCGAAGGGTTTTCAGCTTTTAACTTCTCCCAATTTGAATTCAAGATCTTATAATTGCTCTTCGCTCGATCTTTTGGTGCAAGAAGGGGAATGTCTTTCAGCTCAAGTGGTCTCTTTGCACCAATTGAAAGAAGAGGATTCAGCCAGGAAAGTGTGGCCAAACTAAACAATCCGGCATCCTGATAAGGGGTAACACTAAGGCACCCAGCTTCTTCTTCGAGTAGCAATGGCTCCCGAAGATCAGAGTTTCTACAAACTTGTATACCCGTGACACCTTTAATTGCAACAAAACAGAGGAAAGCAAGAGCTGGGATTGTAGCAACATTTGCAATGAGATGGGAACACAAGTATTCTGAACCTTCTACAAGATATCCTCTCCAGTCAACATACAGAGTACCCAAAGAAATAAAAAAGGAGACAAACCACCAAAACCTTAAAAGCAATGGAAATTTTTCCGACACCTTGAATTCACAATGAATAGCCGAAAGACACAAGACAAGCCAAGCTAAACCTTGTGAAGCAGGCAAGAAAAGCACAGACCAATCCGCACTCTTCCCATTGACTGTCTTCCTTATCAAAGGAATTCCATCATATCCTAAATCGAAAACTTGCACAAATAACACATAGAAACAACAAAACATTGACAATTTGAACCCCCTACCCATTTTAACATCACTCCTTTCTCCATTGACACTCTGCCTAAGTGGACTCGAGTTTCCACCAGACTCATCCTTGTGAATTCGTATTCGGCCAGCACAAACATATATCTGTCTTGCCGACACAACGAAGAGGAACACAAGAAACAAAGTCAAATTGATGAAAATTGAGGTCAATTCCAAAACAGGCAATCCTTGAATTGCTTTAAAAAGGAAATGTGTTGATGATAAAGGTGGTGATGAAGTAGCTAAGAAGATTTTTTTGAAGAAAAGGGGGATTTGAATTTCCATTGTCAAAAAAGGTAAAGTGAATGGGCGATGGAAACAAAGTGAGTCCGTGTAGCTGATGAGTTAACCAAAAGGAAAGGTTGATTCGTGTCATTAAGCGCATTTCACCATCTGTATAATGATAATCAATACTCAACAACAAATGCGTACTTGGAGATAGAATCTGCAGACACATTGCACATGAAAACAAAACTGATTTCTTATCAACACGGAACTCGAAGAGCAATCGCTGCACGAACCGATTCTCTCTCCTCTCTCTCTCTCTCTCTCTCTCTCTCTCTCTCTCTCTCTCTCTAGGTTATCTACAGGAACAGAAGCAGACAAACAAAAGAGCGATAAATCAAAATCTACAGAAACGCCCAAAATCAAGACAATACAAAAATACTGATCTGAATATTACCAGATAAAATCGTAGAGCGAGCCGGTAGAGATTGCCGAGGCAAGCTTGTGATAGAAACAGCAAGCAACAGAAAAACCTCGGCTTCTTCTTCCTTGACGCTACGCTGCCATTTTCAGAGATTGATAATGAAGTCAGAGTGAAAATGGAGTGATTTAAGGTGAAAATTGGTGAATTCATACAATAAATACATGATCATGAATGTGTTAAGGATAATTTCTGGTGATTTTGGCGAAGAAATTGATGGAAAAATTCCTGAGAATGTGATTTACAGAAGAAATTTGTGGTTGGAAGAGATAACAGAGTGAAAGAGAGAGGCGATATGGGATTCCATGGAATTGATGTTTCATTATAATAATTGTTGAGATTATTCTTAAGTGTAGATACGGTACGGAGTACGGACATACATTATTATATATATTTACCATAATTTATTTAGGTCTACTTTGGTTTATTTTATTGAATTACGATTTTCTAATATTAATTCAATTTTGGAAACTAAGATTTTTAGAATTAATATTTTACTCTAATATATTGACTATCTTATTTTGTTTACTTAATTAAATTACAGAAATTCATGATTTTATTCCATGAAATAAACTCCATTTTACATTAATATTATAAGCTCGTCATAAGAATTTGATAATCGGAAAGTGATTTTATATTTCGAACAGATTTTGAAGGAAGTTAAAAAAGTAATTTAAAATTTAGTTCTAATACGCGTCATGATTCCTTAAATGTCACAATAATACGAATGGTAAGATTTTAGTAGGAGGGTAGATATAATTGAATTAAATACTATTATAGAAGGAAGTCGGTTGGATTAGTGAACATCTGAATTTAGTGGTGATATTTCTTCATACGTCGAAGTGAACATTGCCACGACCAAATATGTAGTATAACATATTACTCAATCGAAAAAGAATTGAGGTGAAACATAAGACATCAAGAATCATAATTCACCTTCATTGAGTTTTGAGAGGGTCACTCTCTCAACAACATTAATAATATTTATATTTAAGGAATAAATAGAAAATTTTGATATAGAATTGGGCCTGATAAAGGATCAAGCCTGGGCCCATATTGGAAGAATGATTTAGATGGGCCTGGCCCATTGTACGCTAATTGGCTCCACTGACACATCACTACCATTGGTCCATTTATAAGTCTCACCTCACCTGTGAAAAAACAATTTATAATAGATTTAGATATATGGATTATATACCCAAAAAAAATTAAAAAATAAAGATAATTAATTTGGAAAAAATACCATATAATATTATTGTCTATTAATAATGTAACACTTGAAATATTACTTGTGAATAAAGAGAAAATATAGAGACAATGTCCCTTGTCAATTATTCCAATTAATACCGCTCCTTTTGTTGCTTCGACTCCTCTTTCTGTTTTTCCACCTATAGATGCTTGTGACTGTATTTTATGTATTAAATCTTATATTTACAAGAATTTCAATAAAAAGAAAATGCAAATTTCAGTCTTGTATTTTTTTATATTTGTTGAAAACTAGAAGTTTTAAATGGTCTAATCAATAATATCATCATATGTAAAATGTTAATGATTCGTGTTATATGGTTCCATAAATTGTTAATTTGCAGTACCTAACCTTTACCTTTTTGAGTGACCATATACAATTAAGTTGAGTTTGAAAACTGTTTAAAAAACAGTTTTCATGATTTTTGTTTAGAGACTATCGAGAATTCTATTGGAAGATTCTTGAAATCTGATAGTTATACAGCATCCTATGCAGGCTCGGCTGTATGTAAAAATGAACTTAAGAAAAAATTTGGAAGACTCAATATGGATTGATGAGCAACAACCAATGGAGGAAATCCACCAAGCAACAGCCCAAATTTGATTTTACACCCGAACATCAAATTGAGGATTTTTCCACGGTTCAAGCAAAGCTAGATCAAAGCTTTGAGTCAAAACACGAGCTTTTGAGCATAAGCAACTTACCAATCAACAATGGAGATTCAACCAAGGAAAAAACACAACATCAACATCAAAACGAAAACCTACAACCTAATCTAAACCTAGGGTTCAATCAATCCAAACGGGATTTGGGGAAGACCTTTGCAAAACTGGGTATGGGTCTTACGCAGCCGTCACTGCAGTTCAGTCAGTGACGACAATGGCTGTCGGGTTGAAAATGTGGAGGGCAGAGTTTCGGGTCATGATCC
>JAYMTB010001536.1:0-10696 GCA_036897585.1 Francoa sonchifolia | reverse complement strand
GAAGTGAACATAGTGTCAAGAACATATACATTCACAACAGCAGGAAAAAAAAACTCCACCATGTGAAGAAAACAATTGACTACATAATAAGGACTCGTGAAAGAAATATGATCTGGAACATGAACACAGTATTAAAAAGGTGAGGTTCATCTTTAGCCATTTCAGAAATAATGTTACCTCAGCAATTCAAATTTAGGTCTTTAAAAATTTAAGGGAATTCCAGTCACGTTGGGTTCAACCAAGTATGGGGGTTTCCAACATAAAATCAACCTGCTGGCTATGCATTTAAAGATGGGGGTAGCATCAAGTTTACATTTAAACTTCCAGAACCATTTATGACCATATTTAAGTGTTTACTTTGTGTGTTTTATTTTGGCAACTATATAAGGTTCTAGTCCGCCAATATATTAAACTCAAATGGGTTGAGGTTCTAAACTGTGCTACTTTGTGGTCACAAATTCAGTCACCTACACCATAAAGCAGACAATGAGTTTTAAATTTAAGTGATGTATCAAAAATATTTACAAGTATACCTCAAAAATTTGCATCAGGAAGGTCTTAATGGATTTGCTCTTGTCAATAACAGTCTCACTGCCTACTTCCAATCGACCAATATCTTTTGGATCAATCCCATACTTCTCAAGAAGGTTAGTCACAGCTGTCAAACTGAAAATACAAGACTTAATGAGAACAAAATTTCCGAAAGAAGCTACTGAAATAAAACTATCCTTAAATGTTAGTTAAAGGATTAATAAAATCATGAGCAGCTCGCAGTATATAAAAACTGTGAGATTTGAAGGTTAGAAATAGACCTCATTGATATGACATCTTCGACCTCTGTACAAAATGCCATGCAATCTTGTCCAAGTCCAATAGTGTATTTCCCTTTGCTGACACCATCATGAGCCTCTAACGTTTCCTACTTTCACAAAAAATAACATACATTCAGAACGCAATGCAGACGCATAAAACTTAATTACCAGAAGTTAATAACACGTGTAATTTATAGTCCCTTTTGCCTCATAAAATTTTTATTGATCCTGAGAAAAAACTACAGAAATAACACATTTTGCAAGGAAATGCTTCAAAGAATCTATTCTAGAGAGGACCGCAACAAATTTAGTCAACATTCAATTCGGCCATAATAGATCACTTAGCAGAGTTGAATAAAACAGAGCATTTTTTTACGTCATTTATCTGACTTAGACTCCATCTATTGGCATATTACCTACTTTTCCATTTGATTCTTGATGCTCTCGTCAAGTCATCAATCACTTAGAAGCCCAATAATGACAGGGATGACTCTAATATCATTAGTCACAATCTAGATCTCTCGCTTGATTAATCCAGATCTCTCACATATTGACTTGCAAACCAAACATCAAAAACAAGTTCTAATTCTAGTTAGTAATTTAACTGATATGTAATTTATGACTCAGGTCTATCCAATCTCCATCCATAGGCCTATTACACCCAAAAAAAAATTCAGAAAATCGGCTACAACACATAATCCTAGTTACAATCATAATCATCTAACTGACAAATGAATTAGGAAGAAAATCGAATACCAATTTCTTCAATATCAAAAATTCCATTTCTCATAATCGAAAACAAATCAAATTCCTAGCATAATCTCAACAAGCAAACAGAAAGCAAAATCAAGGCAAAAATCATAAAATCAAGAAAGGGAAAACAGAAATAAACGATGAACGATGAGTGAATAGTGAATAGTGATCATTACCTGTTGAATACAGGTAGGAGGAAAGTAGATCTCAACGGCGAGGACTCCAACATTCTTTGCCATATTATGAATCGGACGAAAATCTGTGAGCAAAGGAAAGAGAGAAAATGGAGAGAGAGACAGATGTATGCCTGAGAAGTTGCAGAGGTGAGGCTCACATTGTATTTATACCAAAATAAAAAGAACCCAGACAGGCCATGAACGACACTGTTTTTCTGCGTTTTGGCCTTATTGTTCGCTGTCATTACCCATTTCCCTTTTATTTACCATCTTGCCATCTTGCCATTCTGTATTTTCTTTTTTCTTTTTCAAATAATTCCATATTAATTTGTTTATCGCACTTATTTTTCCTGTGATTTTAATTATATCTCAACGCTTTATAACAATTTTTGCATTAATTTATACACTTGAGTTTTCATTTCAACTTAATTTTTTTATATATAAAATGAATATTTATGATATATAGTAACATTTGATCCAAAATCCTGTCTAGGCATGAAATATAAAATTACAACTACACCCTCTGGCCATCATTTTCTATGAAATTTTCTTAGACATAGGATGAGAGTGCTCTTAATGATAAGAAAGGGTCATTTTGGTATTATAATTTATTGTTATATATATAATTAAAATGGAATAATTAGTTAGTTCTGGGCTAAATATGTAATTAATATATTAATACAACATCTACCTACCTCATTTGACTTTTTACTTTCATTTTATGAAAATGAAAATGAAAATGATATAATTTATTTTAGCACCAAAAACACGTCATATAATACAGTGAATGCACGAATTGAAGTCACAATTTTAATAAAATAAAACCAAAGTTGATCTAGTTCTAAATAAAATATGAAAACAAAAAGTTGGTGGAAAAACCACAGAATATAAAAACATGACTTTTATGCATATTTTATTTCTTGTACTATTAATTTTGGAATTAATACTAGGAAAAGAGATTTTGTCAATTATAATATTGAAAATTGAAAATTGAAAATTGAAAATTGGGTAGGTATGACGTAAAAAATATATATGACTTTGTAAACATGGCCATTTGTAGGAAGTTTCATTCTCTATTATTTTTCAAGACTTACTTTAGTCGAGTACAAATCATTTTTTTTCTTATTTTAAATTTTGTTAGGTTGCTGAAATATAATCAATTATATTTAATTCATTCTAATAATTTGTGTCCAGCTTGCATAATCAGATGATAATTGACGCTGGCTTTGTAAAATCCTATATTTAAAAAGTATGAAAAATGAATATTGGATCTTAATATTACTAAATAAATAATTTAGGTTTTAGTATTTTGATAACGAAAATCAAAGTCCGGTTCCAATAGATTGTACGAGACAATGTGCTATGTGCTATGTGCTGAATCTCACAAAAATTTATATATGTTTATTTAATTTTTAATAAAAGTGTTATTTTGGTTTAATATTGAATTTTTTTTTTATTATTTATTAATATGTCAAATTCGAACTCTATATATTAATAAGAACTTTATTAAAAGAGTTTTGGTGAAATATTTTTCAACGGTCCACTGTTTTGGCAGATGAAAGTCAAACAAAAAAATAAGTCCACGGATGTCCATATTTAAATAGAATAAACGACACGTGGTAAACTCTCTTACCAACTTTTTGTCACGTGTGAAACGTGGTAGTAGGCAGGTGACAAAATTTACTCAATTTCAAAATAAATTATTTAATTTTTAGAAATTAAAATAAAAAATGCTTTTGCCGGGAGTGGAACCCGGGTCTATTGCTTGGAACCCAATTATCCTAACCGTTGGACTACAAACGCATGATCTACAGGTGTTTTGGGAAAATTAATTTTCTATTTATTTTATTATACAAAATTCTTCATCATTAATGTGAAAATAACTAAATTCACAATAATTAAAAAAGAAAATGGAACAAGTATTTTAATTAATATTTCAAAGAAAAACATGACCGACTTCATTATTCTCTCATTATACAAATACAAAAGCCTAATACAAAAGCCTCTTAGGCGTAAACTAATAATGTTGCTGCGATTATGATGGCTTGTCAGTGACTCGACTCGAATCCTAAACGAAGCCCCCCAAGAAAGGGTTTGCTTAGTAAGTAACTTAGAACAGACCATCATTTCGCAGAATTATAAAAATAACCTGATGGGCGACATACATGACGATTGTTTTACATGTGCTACAACTTGAGGTAATGAATTTCACGATGCAGGGGCATGTTCTTGGATTGCTGCTGCCAGTTTATTCCGATCGTCCTCTGTTTTTGTCCTTATTAGGAAGGTTCGTGCTACAACACTTTCTGCATCATCGCCCTGCAAAAGCCAGACGCAATTGACATTAACACATCTCGAGATATCATCTCCTTGCATGATTGCATTGATGCACTGATCAATGAACAATCAGTTTTGACAGCATATCGTCAAAAATAATTCACAAAGACGAGTACCCCCAAAACAGTGTGTTTGCTATACACTTATCGCATGCTTAGTATGGATAACTCACGGAATGTAATTATTACATTTTTCTGTGGTACCAAGTCACGAGTTTCATCTTCTTCAAAACAAGCAGTAGAATGCAGAATCAGGTCTTTTAGAATATTTCAGCCCATTCGTCGTTCTGGCTCATATGATATACTCAACTTATTCATTCTTTTCCAAACATTTTACTATGCAAGGTATCACGTTCTTTACTCATCAGTGAAAAAACTAACTCCCTAATTGTATTTATAAGCCATGCGAACAATTGTACCCACCAATACAAATAGAAAATGCTAAAGTACGATTCATAGAATTTTATGTCAATAGTATGTCCTACATCCAAAATAACTTTGATATTAATCCTAAGCCATGTAGCGGGGTTGCATCCAATGATGTGATTGTGAATGTCATTCAATCATGACAAAACTTCAAAAAGAAAGTAAAGTATGAAAATATTCAGCAATAAGATGCATTACCGAAGTATGGAAAATTGCAACAAGGGAGTTCTTTTGTAAATTCGTCTTGATGCCTGGATATATCAAAGCATTAAGCACAACTTTTCCCACCTGCGATACGTAGAAGATACCAAAAAGTGAGTTTCTCAAGCTTCAGGGTGCATCTACAAACAAACACATTCTACAAATGTTACATCCAACAAGGGAAAAATTGATTTATGTCAAAAGAGATATAATAAGTGTCGCAGAAACAGGTGTGGAAAACAAAAGCACGCGCATAAGCAAATGAAAAATACTCTTTAATAAGAAATAAAGGTTACAGTACAATGTTATAGTTCAATATCTATTCATGTTGAATCACATAGGAAAAAAAACAGTACAGAAGAGGAAGCCAACCAACATGATTGTATGTTTTCAATACAGAAAGCTCATAAGGAAGGTAGCTCATGAAATCCTGCAATACATAGATAACATTTGCACCAAACTGACTCCTAAAAATAGCATAAACTCAACACTGTCACTAATATACCTGCTTATTCAAAAAATTCCTTGAGAAAACCTTAAGAGGAGTTAAGACTTCAATCACCAACACTATTACAAACTTCTCTAACAATAGAACCATGTCATGCAAGCAAAGTATTTCATACACATTTTCACAAGGAAAAACATAGCGACAAAATTAGGAAGCAAAAGTTTCTTCAAGACAGATATCATTTGCACCAAACTATGCTAGTTCAGAAACATACATCATTTCGTATTACAATTGTTGGTTTGGATTCTTTTGTTCCCTTGCTAACACCCTCTTTGCATTTAACTGAAAGTTGCCCAGTGCCTTTATCTTTCCACGTGTCTTTATCAGCCGGATCAATTGACTGCTCAGAGTGAAAGGGAAAGACAAATAAATATTGAACAAACTCACAATTATCTTGTCAGGTGGATATGATAACTTCTCTGATGCACGATCTCAATTGAATCTAAGCAGCAGCTGAGAACATGACTAACATTGTGATATGCACATATCAGCCAAACACTAGATAGGATTTATTCTCAGGAGCATCATGCAAGTATATTGAATAAGAAACACATAATATTGCATCACCAAAATCTATTCATACGTATGACATGTTGGACAAAAGATTATCACCCTTAACAAGCCTTTTGGGAAAGATGTGGTTTAACAACTTTTATAACCAGAGAAAGTCATCTAGAACCCAAAGAAAAACAAGAAGATTGGGCTAAGAAGGCCAATACAAGTGAATACAGTTGACAGATGGAGAAGATTGGGCTACGAAGACCAATAATTTGACCATAAATTACGAAGCATAATTGCCTTATCTGAGTATTGAAAAAACAATGTTTCAAACATAGTATCAGATAAACTTTCACAAATAATACCTTGACATACAGCTTGCATTTGACTTCATGGACAACAACAGTACCCTTCTCTTCAGACTTCTTCAAAGATGGGCTACTAGGCTGCTCTGGTTCATCTTCTGATAATTCAAAAACAAAATTACATGAAAACAAAAACAAAGATTTACAGACCATAGCATATATTACACATGAGCATGAATGAAAACAACTTAATTGGTAAAGTAAAGGACTCTGTAGTTGAAAATTCAAACTATGTAAGGACAAATCATATTAGAACAGTGTCTTCATTTTCCAAGGAATATGAGATTTACGAAGATATAGGTCCTTCACATCATAAAAGTGAGAAAATGAGATAGTCATCACATTGTAATCTACTTTACTACTCGTATTAATCACATATAGAGACAGCGCAATGACTCCTGCAGTGAATGATAACAGGAAATACACGCAAACATGCTGATAAAATAAAATAGTTCATACAAATAGGCAACAACTTAAAATGTTCTCGTATGATAGTATACAATAGAAACACTTTGAGTCCATCTGTCTCACCACCATCCACATCGTCTGAAGCATCATGATTCTTAGGAGCAAAACTTTGACTTCCTGAATGAAAAATACAAAGTACGCATCAAAACTAAAGTCAATCTTCCAGTAATCGAACTAATGCATGCACTCCAAGGTTGTCACTTTCTATTTATGTTACTAGGATAACCGTGTTCACCCACCTCTCATAAGATTTTTCATAGTTTTGAAGTGTCAAGCAGACTCATACCCAAACTCATGTGTTCAATGTATAGCACGGGTACAGTATGATTGCTGAAGTAAATAGTCTGAGCAACATAGCTTTTGATGGAATCATTATGTAGAACAAAATATTTCTAAACCTTTTAATCTTCAATTACAAAAACCGGAATTTTATAACTGTCATCGCTCTAAAGTTCTTTTTCTGCCTCGAAACATGAAGGTGTATTGATATCATGCAGTCGATCTATCAAGGATTTCTTTCGTGTCAAAAAACTATATGACTACTTAATCCAGTGTTTCACTTGAGAATTAAGAATGCGATAGATATAACACATACTTCATAATCTGTAGCCTCTTCTATATATGCACATTTGAAAATCATATATCCAATTAAACAAGACATACCAAACAAGACAGGGGTTTGACTGTTGGAAAATAAACTGCTTTGACTGTTGGAAAATAAACTGCTTTGACTGTTGGAGAATACACCACTTTGATTGCTGGAGAATACCCTGCTTTGGCTGTTGGAAAATACCCCGCTTGGATTGTTGGAAAATACCCCAGCTTGACTGTTGGACACCCCACTTTGACTGTTGGAAAATCCCACGCTTTTGCTGTTTGAAGATACCCCACTTTGACCGTTGGAAGATATTCCACTTTGACTGTTGGAAAATCCTCCAGAGCTCCATGAAGCTGGAAAGCTTGGATTTATACTGCTTGGAGAAAATCCAGGTTTACCCTGAAATAATTTGGTTTCGCTTATCTTACTTTCAGGCACCTGTTTCTTTTCAGTGGCTACAGACCCCACCGCAGACAAACTTTCTCCTCTAGCAGCATTTGCTTTGATCCAGTTGACAACATCACTAAACTTTTCCTGTAATGTGGAATATCATCAATATTTGCTGATTTACATTTCTATAATAAATTCTCATGGTCTACCTGCAACACAGTATCATATTACATGTAGATACAATTTAATAATTTCTTGAAAAGAGCTGAATTGAAAGCGTGGAAAGGAAAATCATGCATCAACGCCCCTAACTTTCAAAAGGAAAAGCATGTATCAACAATCAATTCAGGTGTATGGAACATACCAGCACAATTATATTAATGAACTAAATCTAAAACATCCATAAGTTGCAAACATACTAGTGCATTTTCTTTATATGTAGGACAATATGCCCAGTTGCAAACGTACTAGAGCATTTTCTTTACATGTAGGGCAATATGCCCAGGTAAAGAGGTCATACATAACATCAAAGCGCTCTACAAAATCAATATTTTCAAAAACACAACTACCTAACTACACATAAAATATCGATAAATTACTATTTGAGCACGAATAAGTACATCATACACATATTGAAGATAGTTAATGTTACCATAATGTTTGACGTATGAGCTAAGTAATCTTGGACACCGTCTTCCCAAAGTTCATCAGGGTGATTCTTTAATTGTGTTTGAACCCAACTGTTCACATGAGAAAGATAAATCAGAAAACTTGAAAATTCTATATGATACATAAGATCTGGACGATAAAAGAAACAACAATGCATATAAGTGACAACTGAAATTTGAAATATGACTAAACGATCAGTCAATGCATAATCAACAGAAGAGATGGAACAATATAAAAGGTATATATAAGTCATGTTATAAAGTGTTAACAAACACGAAACTTAAAACATAAAAAAATTTGAATTAACAAAGATCAAATATGGAGCATAAGTAAAAACAGACATGACCGCATAATAACGATGATGAAGACGGTCTCTGCAATAGAAAATATGACCTTGCAAATTGGGTATTGAGGGCTCTCACATGCTGTCGAGATGACTCAGCCCGCTGCATATCCAAAGGTGGCGTCGCCTGTTGAGAAGGTTCTGCCCTATGAACATCAAAAGGGGGCCCTGCCATTGCTCTTTTAACTCGGAACTGGAAAAAAAGTGTAATCAGCCACCACATGACAGATACGCCGAAAGCGCAGGAGACACATAGCTCAAAAACAAAGAAAAGTTACATAGTTTCATTAGCAATCATGACTGGAAATTATGATGTGTTTCATAAAAGCCAGACTCATTAGTATTACTTCTCTTTTCCATCTTTGACAGAATTTTAGCCCATGCTAATACGATTTAATAGTAAAAATTGTTTATGGCAGAAGACATCTCTTACTAGGAACTTATCCAGACCGACATTCTTCCAAATACCTTTTATTCAGAAATTTTCTACTCAAAGGGCTTGCAAATGTTGCGAAAGGATTTCAAATAAAAGCGGCATAACAAGTTTAATAGATATCGTATTTCATCCACTAGTGACAAAAGGCTCAATTGGCCCTCAAAAACTTACACAAAATCTTTTCTCCAATATTATACCTAATCCTCTACTAGAATCTATAATCACAACTTTATTGAATATAATGCTTGAAAGAATCAAAAACTATATCTAATAACAGGAAATAACAAGTAGTCCTACTCCATGGTGGGTGTCAGCATGAGCCTCAATATACACAAATTTATATTAAAATGTGTGGCATTGTCTCATAGTTCTAACTGGATTACTTACTAATCATTCCCTTGTACCACTCACACAAAGCAGAGACCTAAGCTCTTACATGAACACACATTTCAAATCCGGAGAAAATCACAACAAAAAAAAAACATGTGCCCTACAAAAGAGTGATCAAATAAACTGCTCAACACTCCATGACACAGAAAAACCAAATAAAAAATTGAAAACTTTAATTTTCCAAAAAAAACCCTAAAATCTTATAATTATTACTCAACATTATATGCAAAACCAACATTTGAAATTCCGAGCAAGATCATTCACATTCCAAATCCTATGAACTCTTTCTTGTAGCTTACCAAGTTCAAAGAATCTACCATGGTCAAAAAAACCGAAAACACTGTTACTCAACACAATGCGTGGAACTTACTTCACTTCTCAAACTACATAAACCTCAAAATTCAAAACACAACCTCCATTCCTCTTTCCTACCATAGACCCTAACAAACTAAACCATAAACAAACGGCAATCAGTTTAAACAGGAACACCAAATTAATGTCAAAAGGGGAGAACTCACGGCCGAATCGTTGGTGTCAAGATTGGAATCTGAAACAGCGAAACGCTTCTGGCCTTTCATCATCGCGATTCAGCTCCTTTTTCGTGGCGGTCCCGTTCGTAAAAGATGAAATTTTTTTCAAGAGGGACAAATAGGGTTCTTCCGGAAAAAAATTTAGCTTTTGTTTCTTGAAAGAAAGTTATAAAGGTATTGAATTATTTCTTTTTCTTTTTTGTTTTTCCATTAAGGGAAAATTAATAATTAAATTTTATAGAATACCAATAATATTAATAAAAAAAAATAAAATAGGCTTCAATACCTTTGACCCCTAAACTTTTATTTGTATAATAAATAGTCCTTTGACTCTTAAAAGTTTCAAATAGCCCACTCGACTTTTATTTTAACCTCTGCCGTTAAACCTCGGTCCAACTTCTGTTAAGTGGTCTAGGTCACACCTTGATATTTTTTTTATTTTTTATTTTTATTTTTATTTTTAAATTAAAATTATAAATTTTTTTTTCTCTCATGTCCTCTCATTCTTCTTCTATCTTTCAGCTATTCTAATTGAGATCTTGATTAGGTCCGAAAAAACAAATAACTCAGATTAATTTTAAGATCTGAACTTTGATGAATATATCAATGCGAAACTAAGAAATCGAAAGAGGAATTGGTGGATAACTCAAGATTAGGTTCAATTGGTCTAGACATATGAGATAGGTTTAGGTTTGAAAAATGAGAATGTGGGTTGAGTTTGATAGATTTTCATGAGTTCAATATCATTATTTGAAAAAAATAGAAGAAAAAAAAATGTGTCATTGTCGAAGGATTGA